>JZKD02S0749873.1:172083-190271 GCA_000966675.3 Picea glauca
AGGTTTCGAACCTCATACGCAACTACATAAGCAGCATATAACAGATAAGCATAAAAAGAAACAAGTATGCAACAACATAATACCAATAAAACAAAGAGATCAAACACATCCATGGAATTGAATCAAAGCTCTTCCTATTAATTCAATAACTGTACATGGAGGTTCTTCACAGACTCTCTGCTCTGTTCTTCTCTTCTCTATGATAATGATGAATAATGTTATGAATTGTTCTCTTTACAATGATACAAGGGAGGGTGTCTATACTCCGTTTTCCCTCTCGAAAGGTGACTGTCTAATCTAGACTTAATTATCCTATCTAACTGCATTAAACTTAAGTAAATGCCTCATCTACCTAAGGACGAGAGCTTATCTGCTCAAGGTCCGTTACATGTACAAATGCGCTTCATCACATCAGATATTAATGTTTGGCGCAGTCAAGTTCAATGTTCCCAAAATTTGAATGCTGGCGCTCTCCAGTTGTTCCTTTACTCCCACGCGCTGGCTCGCTTGATTTAGTGAGTGATGCTCCTGCATCATCCATCCCCCACGTTTCTCCATTAACTATTTTCTTTAATTTATTAAATTGTCTTATTTCCCTCACCCACCTAGAGTTACTCCTATTTTTACTCCTAGGTGTCCCTAGATTCCCTTGCAAGTTTTAAATACTTCCCCTAAAATGAAGTTGCTAATTTAGTTCAATTTAGAAGGTGCTTAATTGCAAATTATTTACTATGTTGACCTAGCTTTTAACCGTACGTTCCCCTCTTTCCCTTATTGTGTTTCCTCCATTCCTTAGTTTTCTAATTTTTATTATTCCCTTCTTTCTCCTTATTGCGCGCCCCTTAGAATCATCGTGAGTGATTGTCGCAGTCTGCCCTCATGGCATCGTGGGTCCTCTCGAACTGGGTAATCGTTAACCTACAATTCGAGCCACAAAGAGAGTGTTAGTAGGTTGTGGTAGGGTTGTTGTCCACACCTCTCCCTCAACCTCTCTGGTAGTCATGTGTGGCCCCTTTACTCCATATGTGAGTCTGGTCGGCAAGCTATCGTCAGCCTACATCATCAAAAATCGTGTTAGAACATGTCCACATCATATCATCTAATCAAATGTACTAAAATCACAGTAAACAATCAACCCCAATAGCACACTCCCTGACTCTATCTGGAGTCCAAGGGGTTCTGTCAATGCCTCTACATCCTCAAGGTCCAAAATCCTGCACACTCAGTAAAACTGAGTCAATAGCACATGTCTATGTCAAAGCAGTAAAACATCATGTCATCTACCATAACGCATCATAATCAAGGACAAATGTTTTAATAACATAATAGTCCGGATCACTTGCGAGCAAGTGTCCTCAAGAATAAGTTTTCTAAGTGCAATAGAAAAGGATGTTACAACTTTGTATGATGATCATCCATAAAATTTCATGGATATTCAACTAGAATAGTTTTCACAATAAAAATTATAATATTCTAAAATATTAGATTATGCAATTTATTTCCTTAGATCCAATATTAATTATTACTAGCTTATTGCTCAATTTTTTGAAAATAATTGAAATAAAAAAATGAAAGAACAAATATAGTGAACACACCACCCACACAATGAACAAAATATGTATTTTGGGAAACTAAAAATGGTATAAAAACCAGCTAGAAGATGAGGCCTATGATCTGCTATATTTTCTTCAATTATGAATATCAAGTACAAAGAAACGTACACTCACTATGGAGTTTCCTTTGACAATAGGGCCTAAATGGATACTAAAAAATATCCCACCTCCTATGTTATTCTCTCATGGTACCACTCCTATATCCGCTAATCAACTATGGAACAAGTAAAATGATAAAGAATGGAACCCTTTCTCCTCCTAGTGGCTCGATATTTAACATATCCTAATAATTGTCTAGGGTGAGGTTTTTCTTCATCTGAATATCAAGTACAAATAAATGGACACTCACTATGAAGTTTCCTTTAACACTATGGCCTAAATGGATACTAAAATATATCCTACCTCCTATGTTATTCTCTCACGGTACCACTCCTATATCCACTAATAAACTATGGAACAAGTAAAATGCTAAAGAATGGAACCCTTTCTCCTCCTAGTGGCTTGATATTTAACATAGCCTAATAGTTGTCTAGGGTGAGGTTTTTTGCATCCTTGACCCTTAATTAGTCATAAGGTTTTGGACCTTCTAGAATTTTCCTGAAAATCCTCACATGGATACCCCCATACATGTGAGTAATCAAGTATTTTGTGGCATCCATTCAATACCATGGTAGCCAACAAGGTAGGTCGACTTGCAAGAGGCTTAACTTCCACATACAAGCTTTGACTAGGATTATCTTCACACTATTAGAAAGTTTTGGATGTGTATAAAATAATTAGTGGATTGGGTCATATGCTCACAAATTTTCAACCCCAGAAAATACCATTTGATGCCTCAAAATGGCTTTGGAAGCTTTTGGACCACAAATATCCAAAGTAGAACCTACCACGAAAATGGTCCCTATGAGCTAATTCCTCCAACTTTTCCACCAAAATAGTACCAAGATATATGAAAAATATTTTATTGAATGAAGGGAGGAAAGTTTTCCTCTACCTTCTCCTTATAGTACCATGTTTACTTTCCTATAAATCATCCTTTCTAACCAACATACATAAGGTCATGATACCATTATCTATTATATATATACCTCATATGAAAAACTATATATTCTACCAAATATTTCTAAGATTTTGTTGTTAAATCCTCTATGGTAGGTAAGACCCACTCCCTAGTTTCCTAATGTAACATGGAAGGATAATAGAGTTTTAGATTCTACACATTCACTACTAAGTATATGCACATATATGGGGGTAGGATAAGTATGTAGGATTTATCACCCACCTTATCCAATACTTCAAAAGGAATATACTATAGAGCCTTGGTATTCTTTCCAGGGCCATGTAGTCTTTATGTATTAATTTGTAACCAAACTTTGTCTCCCACTTTGAATTATTTCTCATTGTTTTCTTTATCATGTCCTATATTGTATTTTTCCTATTATTTCTTCGATGTCTCTTGTACTTGCAAATGGATCTGCCTAATGTTCTTAGGAAATTTTTCTTCTTTTAATCGTTCTCCTATGATATCTTGGAATTTTTTCTTCTTTTAATCCTTCTCCTATGATATATTCCTTCACTCCTCCTTGTTTTGAATATATAACATCTAAGGGATAAGGTAGAAAATATCCAAAGAAAGTTTCAAAATGTCTGGAATTGTGTATTATTAAAGTGTTGAATATATATCATATTTTCATCCTAGGTATTTATATTATTTTGATTGTAACCCCACAAAAATTGAACCGAATTCCTATCAATTACTTCTATTTTCCCATCTATTTATGGATGTAATTTTGTATATCTCTTCAACTTGGTATCCATATTTTCCCAAAGTGTACTCCAAAAGGAACTAACCAATATTTTAACCCTCTCTAAGATAAGTCTCCCTATGTATCGTAAAGTGCACCTAAATATAATCAAAGAACATGTTTTATGCTTATTGGCCTTTGATGGTATTTTTACAAGGCATCAAAATTCACTTCTTCTTGACCCTATCAAGTACCATAAAAAAATAGTCATGTCCCTTCCTAGTTGCTGGAAATCCACCCACAAAATCCATGGAAATAGTTTCCCAAGGTCAAGTGGGTATAGGTAAGGTATGGTATACACCTTTATTTCTATTACTAATCTTGCTAGTACAATAAAGTATGCATCCTCTAATATGTCAAGCTACATACTCTTGCATTCTAGGATAATACACATACCTTTATATATTGGAAATTGTCTTCCCAACCCCAAAATGACCCATGACCTTAAATTTGTGAGATTCTTTAATAAGATGAAATATTTCACCTTAAGAAACTTGTAGATTGTCTATATTTTAGAGAAACCTATTATGGATATGATAGTTATCCTTACCATCACCTTCTTATAAATGAATTTTTCCTTGTAGGTGCTAAAACACCTCTTTAAAATTCACATCTTCTATGTATGCCTCTTTGTATGCATCATGGGTGAAATAATCTATGTGTAGAAGAGTTCCCAAAGATATAATTTTGGATTTGGGTGGCCTTGAAAGAATGTCCACAAACTTGTTGGTGGTTCCCTTATTATATTTGATTACAAGATGAAGCTATCACAAAAATCCCATCCACTTGTAATTTCTAGTTTTCTAAAGCTTACCCTAGGCATAAAAATATTACATTAGCTAGTGATCAATGTGGATAATGTTTCCTTTCCCATCAGATAGTGCTTCCACTTCTTAATAGGTTGAACTAGAACATAGAGTTCCTTACTATTGGTAGGGTAGTTTAGGTCTTCCCCATGAAAAATTTCAGAATGCCAACATGTTGAATTTCACCATTGCATTAAAATTGCTCCAATAGCATACCCACTTGAATATATATTCAGTTTGAAATGCTTCTACAAGTTAGAAAATGAAATAATCGGTGCTTGGATAATATTTTAGTTCATCTTGTTGAAATATTTCTACTAATTCTTTCCTCACTAGAAAATCTTACAATTGGTTGTTGTAGCATCGAGTGATGGAACTAGTAGTAAAAAGGATTCTACGAAATTTCAAAGTTACTAAAAAAGATCCTAACTTCAGTGATATTAGTAGGAATTGGCCACTAGATCATGGCCTTGTTCATCATGGGATCTATCCAGAGTTCCTCTTGACTTATCATGTGCCCTAAATGTACCAATAATTTCCATGGAAAATCACATTTATTGAGGTTATCCAACACTGGATGTATTTTCATAGTTTCTAACACCTACATGAGATGTGAAAAGTGCTCTTCCTAGGTAGAGAAATAAAACAATATATCATTCAAATATATTATTATAAATGAATATAAATAGGGTTGCAATAAATCATTCATCAATTACATAAATGTAGATGGTGCTTTACACAAAAACAAATGCCTAAATAACCATTCATAATACATTTCCTTGTATTGAAGGAAGTCTTCCAAGTGTCTTCTTATTTCACATATACCTGGTGGTATCCCAATTTTATATCCTAATTACTGAAGTAATTTCCATGCTAAAAATGGCATAACAAATAATCAATCATGGGTAGAGGGTACTAATTCTTGTGTTTGATCTTGTTCAAAGCTATGTTGTTGATACACATTTTCCATGTCCCATCCTTCTTGTGTACTATGATGATAGGTGACAAATAATGTGAGGTTATTTGTTCAATTACTCTTGACTCTAAGAACTACTACACATTTTTGTTCTCTTAATTTGTTTCTAGAATAAATTTTCTATTCAACACAATATTTCACAATATGGAGTCAAGAAACAACTATTTCTTGTGATCCTCTTCCCTCTTAGGCGGTATCCCTTTAGGGTCCTAGAACATTTCTTTGTATTCGTATAAAAAATGATCATACTATTGTTTCTTATCTTTGGTACATCGCTTTATGGATTCATTTAATGTTATTGAGTCGTCCCCTCTCTAAATCTATCTTAAGAAAACAAATACATACTTCTTAATTGAAGTCGTTATATTTTTATCTTGGTTGGAACTTACCAGAGAGGTATTTGATTTACCTTTGCGCACATTGATGATGAAAGATCGATCACACACAATCATGTGGTATTTATTTTATCTATGTATGAGGATTAAATTCCCCATATAAATATAGGGGCTTCCAAACATTCAAACACATATGCCAAGAGGTACTAGATATAACTTCACTTCATCAATAACATCTACACTTGTACAAAAATTTAACTTACACTATTTAATGACTTGGATGTCTACATCCTTATTCACCCATCCCAATGGATATGGGCTCTGATGATCATGGACCTCCAACCCAAGATTTTTGAATAGATAATTTTATATGACCTTGTCCTATGAGCGAGAATCTAATAAAGAACCTATAATACCCCAAGGCCAAGACCCTACTGAATTGTAAACATGTTTTGTGGGATGGTGAGACAAGTGATTATAATTTAGGAGGCTTATGTGATGTTTAGGCCAGTGAGCCAATTTTTTTATATGTAATTATTCATATGATTAATATAAAATACATTCATGCATGTAGACCGACCACAAAGAAATAGTTATGGGGGACTAAGCTCCACTACGTAAGGGAAGTGTCTAAGAAGCTAGGACAAAACGATAAGCTTGAGGGCTTAACCCCAAGTGAATATTCTATTATGTTTTCATAAGAATACTAAGGTTTGGGAAATAACTCATGTTATCCTAAGTTCATATGGAAGGGGAATGAATGAGAATTGGAGCTCATGCAGCTTCATGAGGATAGGTGTCTAATTTGGGACATGTAGTTTTAGTGGGAAATCAGTTCGTTGTGGGGGTTGGTCATCCATTCTTTCCATTATCCACATGCACTCACACATTCATGCACGAGTCATTATTTTCCTCGTTGAACTCCTTCATGGTCAACCCTTGTAACTTCCACACACTAATAGCTTGAGCCCGTACCATGCCTTAATGTTTTCTTTTGTTGCCATCATCCATGCCATACTCGAGTTTTGTTTCTTCCATCATTCATACCTGTTTGACTTAGGAGTTGGATAGAAGGAGAAGGTTGTATAGCCTGTGGGTTTGAAGAGGTAGGTTGTCAGGCCCATGGATTGAAGAAGTAGATTTCCAGGCCTATGAGAAACTCTCTCTCGGTGAGAGAGGCTATTGGGGAAGTGGATTCTACTAGAAGGATCCTAACAATGCTACAGATCTCTGAGAATTCATGCCCGACCTATTGTTGAATCCATGGAAGGGAAGTGGAGAAGTTAATGGACTATTGGAAAATGAAGGTGTATACTTCCCGGGGTGGGACAGGAATGTGGGGAATGAGAGGCTATGAGCTATGGGCGTAAGTTGGCTCCTGGCAGAGAATCCTTCCTGATGTACTATGCGACTTCCCATAGTCTTAGCCTAGCTTAGGAATACCTTTACCTGGTGTAGTTTAGTCCCATATCGCGGGTGACCCACTGCTGAGAGTGATGAGCAGTGTGGTCTAAGGCTAGGAGGTTCATGTAAAGTCTGCATGGAGTTGGTGGTATTCTCATAAAAAGGTAAGTACCATTTATATGCTAATTTTTATGTTGTGTATCATGGACATGTCTTGATATGTATAAAAATTGCAAGTGTTTGTTGCATCTATGCTTTACTGTTAATTCCACAAGGATCGATGTTGTATAAGAATGTTTACGAATGTTTAAATATGCATTATAAATGTATGTTAACAACAAGTAGTTGTTGTTTTTAATTTATTAAGTCTGATATTTTCCGCAAATCAAATCAAGTGGTTCTATGAGGTATGTAATACCCCAAGGATGAACCCCTGATAAATTGTAATTATGTTTATAGGTTGGTGAGACAAGTGTTTACAAGTTAGGAGGATTATGTGTTTATTAGGCCGAAGATCCTATATGGTGAAGGCCAGGGAGATTGATTTGGTATATGTAAATACTCACATCATTAATGTAATTACATCGTTGAGGGAAGACCAACCATGAAGAAAGAGTTATGGGGGACTAAGCTCCACTGTGTATGGAAAGGGATGGGGATGAGAGGCTAGGAAAAATGGGATAAGCTTGAGGGCTTAACCCTAAGGGAATATTATAATGTGTTTTCCTAAAATACTAAGGTTTGGGAAATAACCCCTGTTATCCTAAGTTCCTTTGGGGAGAGGAACGAGCTACCAAGAAGATCCATGTGTAAACCTAGGTACATACAAATTTATGGGGGAAAATTCATTGTTGTGAGGGTCGCTCACCATTCTTGACATGCTCCCCACTCACACATACAGTCAGAATGAGCATTCATGCAAAAATCCATTTCCTCCATTCTTGACCTATGCAACCTCTAAAACCTACAAAACCGTGAAGCTAACCCATTTTTCCTCTGAGGAACAACATGACTACGCAGTGCCTAAGACATATCGTACCCTAGCCATTTTTTTGTTTCTACCCATGTTTTTATCTAGACTAGTGTGGCTTGTTGTCATTACCAAAATCCATACCCGAATTTTCTACTATGGTTACCCATTTGACTTAGGAGTTGGACATAAGAAGTAGGTTGTCAGGCCTGTGGTTTTGAAGAGGTGGGTTTTCAGGACCGTGGATTGAATAAGTAGGTTATTAGGCCTATGATAAACTCTCCCCAAGTGAGAGAGATTGTTGGAGAAGTGATTTATCTTAGAGGGAGTCTAGCGGTAGCTACAAATCTCTGAGAATTCCTAATCATGCCTGTTTCTAAAGCCCTCGTAGGGAAGTGGAGTAGCTGATGGACTATGAAATAATGAAGGTGTTTATTCCCTGGGTGAGACAGGAATGTGGGGAATGAGAGGATGTGAGTCATGGGAATAAGTAGGCTCATGGGAAGGAATACTTCCTATTGCATTGTGAAGATTTCCATAGTCTCAGCCTAGCCTATGAGTCCCTTTAGTATGGGTGGAGTTTAGTTCCAACTTAGGGATGACCCCATTCTTATATCTTGGAGCAACGTGGTATAAGGCTGAGAGGTTCATGGAAGGTCTGTACGCAGTTCATAGCTTTCATAAAAATATAAGTACCATCTCTATGTTAATTTTTATGGTGTATTTTGTACATGCCATGATATTTATAATATTTCATGTGTAAGTTGTTGTAGGAGAATGTTATGATTTCCGCATTTAATTTGTGTATTAGTATAATGCATATTAGATGTTTAAGATTATATGTATGATGCTACACAAATATCTTTGTCTTCCATAGCCCAGCACGTCTATGCTTGGGTATAGACAGTTTGATTATCATAACTAAGTGAGTAGTTTTGTTTTGTATTTATTTCAAGTGGCATTGCCCAACAAAAGGCTCAGGGTGTTACAAATTGATATGAGAGCTCGAATTCAGGAGTAAGGTGGTTACATGTCCCTGACCTAGGTGTTTAGGGGACATTACAAATTGGTATCAAAGCCCATGGTTTCAACACTGAACTTGGATGGGATAGGAATGTGGGATTTGGAGTTAAAATTCCACAAGGAATTGATGTACAAAGTGCCAGACCAGTGATGAGAGAGATCCTGGGTGGTATTGGAAATATCAGGAGGTATAGAGGTTCAATAAAGTCAACAAAGAAAAGAGACTACAGTAACTGTGGGTTTGGAACCACAAAAATCAAATTTGGTCTGTTGGATTTGTTCAGGAAGGGATAGACCCCTCACAACCATTGGATCTAGAGAAGGTGCACGGCAATTAACCATCAAGTCCTTCAGACTTCGTTACTTCAGTGAGTTTTTAAGTTTTTGTTGAGAAATGAGTCGAAGAACGAAGCTCCGAAGTCCCTAAGTGACTCTGAACCATAGATCATTTGGGAGGAGGAGATTCGTTGGATTTCCCAGGTATTTTGATGGTTCAGAGTTGGGGGAAATTGGTGGAAGTGTGCATAGAATGGACTTCCTAATGAAGTTTCAAAGTCCTGTACTCCAGAGTGAATCTGGACCGTTCTTGTTTTAGGACACATGTTATAATATCATCCTATTCAGGAATTCGACGTTCGGGGAATTTTTGTTATAGCGTGGGGAAGTCCTGGAGCATCAAAGTGACACGATATGATGATGTCACCAGGGGTGATGTGGAATTGTTTGGAAATTCAGATTTCGAGAGTTTTGGGGTGTACAAATGAGAAATCCCCCGAAGTCCCAAAGCTCCAAAGTCTCGAAGTGTCAGTTACGATGTGGCATGATGATGTCACCTAGGGTGACATGGTCCTAACCTAAGTATTCCATGTGTTACTCAACAATGCAGCCTTGTGTCACCATATTATATGATGACAAAAGTACTATGTGGACCCCAAAAAATTTAAGGGGTTTGGAAATTCGATGTTCGAAGGAAATGATGGATGATGAAGGAAGAACTTCCATATCTTTGAATTCCTGGAGTCCTGAAGTTTTGAAGTCACGAAATGTTGAAGTGGTGTTTCATGACGACATCACCTAGGGTTATGTGGATCATCGTAAGCATGCCACGCGAAAATATATTTCATGCCTTGGATATGTCTTTTGTGCCAATGAGAACCAAACATGTGCCAACCATTGATTGGGCCATGTGTACACTCCTTGTTTTCAACACGTAGCACCCCTTTGATGTGTAAGTATTGATAAGAATCCAAAAGTTCATAGATTCGACATTCAGAGGAAATGGAATGCGAAGAAGGTGGATCTTCCAAAGCATGAAGCTCCAAAGTTTCAAAGATCTGAAGAAATATTTGTTTGGAATATTCACCACTTCAGCATCCCGAGGAAATGTATTGTGAAGAAGGAGGATCTTTCAAATCCCGAAGCTATGAAGTGTCGAAGCTCTGAAGCTCCGAAGAAGAAGTTGTTCAGAAGATTCACCACTTCGGTGTTCAAAGGAAATGAGGTGAGGTGAAAGGAAAACCTATGAAACCCAAAGTTTCAGAACACCAAAGGCCTTAAGTACAGGATAAGTTCCTATATGTTTGTGTTGGGTGACATCCTGTGGTCACATGAGATGGGGGGGGGTGAAGAAAAAGGGCCAAGGGCTTGAAAATTGTTTTTGAAAGAAGAGAAGGACTTAGATAAGGAACCCATGGGTTTTTTATTTGTATAGACATACACCTAATCAAGTAAAGAAGGCCTATAAACCTGAAGAGATGATTCAACATGGATCCAAGAGCCAATTCAACTCTGAGATGGAAGAATCCATGTATAGGGATTGCATCGCTGAAAAGACATTTGTTCAAGTATCCATAACTTCCTTCTCAAAACTTAGAATTGAACATGGATGTAGGCATTGGAAAGGTATTGAACAATAGAAGATAATTGTTCACCCATAAATTGGATCCGAATAGTCTATTTCTTAGGAAATCAACAGAAAATAACTCTAATATTCTAATGAATCAGAATGGTTCATGTTTTCATGAAATAATTAAGAACAATTAGCCTGACAAATTTCTATTGGATGCACAATTTTGCAGAATCAACAGCTTCCAGAACAGAGCAGACTTGTCACAAAGTTTAGAGATATGGGTTATGCACAAGAGGCTTACATTTAGGAATATGAGATCAAAGGAATGGATGTCCATTTGGGTATGGAAGGAACCAAATTGAATGGACATGGAGAGGAAAAGGATGATAACATAAATCTGGTTGAGACCATCATAAAATTGTAGACATATGTCCATAGTCACAATGATGATAATGAAAGGCTTATGAAATCCAAAGAGAAGTAGGAAGACTTCAATATGAAGTTAAAAATGATCCTGGGAAGAATTGAAAAGAAGTTGGATAAGGAGAGTGGCTCCTGCAAATCAGGAAACCTCAGGACCCCTAAGGAAAAAGGAAGATCCAGGAGTGGTAGTAGACATCACCATCACTCCCAAGGACATCCCAATAGGAGAGTGCACAACATCTTAATTCCATCTCCTATCAGGAAGCTTCATAAGAAGTCTGGGGTGGATGAAATGAAATGATAAATGAACAATATCAAACCTCCTACCTTTGATGGATGTCACAAGAAACATGAAGATGTTGATACATGGTTGTTGGGAATGACAAAATATTTCCAAATGCATAATTATTTTTATCTTGCAAAAGAAAGAATTTCTATCTATTAGTTGAAAGGAAAGGAATCCATGTAGTGGGATCAAATCATGCAAGTGAAACACATCAGATAGAAAAATGTGACTTGAAAGGAATTCAAGAAGCATTTTTAGAAGAAATACTTAACCAAGAGGTATTATGAAAAAAAGATGAAATAGTTCTTTGAGCTCAAACTGGGAAGCATGACCATTGATGAATATGAAAGGATATTTTAGAATTGTTGAAGTATGTCTCCTTCATCATAGATGATACAATTAAGATCCAAACATATTTGAGTGGGATGCCATCTTTCATCAGTGATAAAATTCAATATGATGATCCTAAAACTTTGGAGGAAAACATAAGGAGATCCAAGTTCTTATATGATCAACATAAAGGAAAACCTACTTTCCAAAGATCTTGGGAAGAAAAGAATAAGTTTAATAGGTAAAAAAGGAATAAGGGTAACAAACCACCATTTTTCAGAAACAATCCTCAAGGACAACCATCTTTTAGAGAGAACAAAATTGTTGAGGTGGGTGGGAAAAGGCCAAGGAAGACACCCATTCAATGTTGGGGTTGTAAAGGAGACCATAAATATAAATATTGTCCTCACAAAAGTGACAATGTGAGAGCTGTCCACAATGTACATCAAGCAGAAATAGTGGAGGACATGGGTAGAAGTGTACCAAAGATATATGCAGCCCTGGAGAACAACCAAGTTGAGTTTCAATCACACATGATTGAAGTAGAATGAATGATCAATAACCATGCCTTTACTATTTAATTATATTCAGAAGATATTCATAGCTATATAGATCCTAAGGTAGTGGAATGATTTCATTTTCCAAGAAGCAAGCATGGAAAATCTTGGCCGGTCCAATTGGCTACAAGAGCCAAGAGAAAAGTTTTTGAGCTGGTTAAATCATGTCCAGTGGACATGAATGGGATAAGTACCAAAACAGATTTGAACATCTTTCCCTTGGGTTCATATGGATTTTTAATTGGTATGGATTGGTTGGACCAACACCATGTTGTCTTAGACTGTCATAACAAGGAATTTGCTTGCCTGGATGAGGAAGGGAACCCAATAATAGTCCAAGGAATTTGTAGGATAGTTATTGTCCGAGAGATCACAACACTACAGCTAAAGAAGTGTTACATGAATGGTTTCTAGATATTCATGACTTATATGGAATAAGCACCTAAGGATAAGGTGGTAAATATTGAGGATCATGTAGTCCTCAAAGATTTTGAGGATGTGCTGAAGGAAATACTAGGATTAAATCCCAAAAGAGATATTGATTTCTCTATAAACTAAATTCCTAGAGAAACTCTAGTATATAAGAATCCCTACCGGATGAGTACTCCAGAGTTGAAGGAACTGCAAATGTAGCTTGAAGAACTCCTGAGGAAGGGGTATATACACCCAAGTGTGTAACCTTGGGGTGCCTCAGTTTTATTAGTGAAGAAGAAATATGGGACATTAAGGTTGTCTATTGACATCAGATAACTGAGCAAGGTAACTATAAAGAACAAGTATCCTTTACCAAGGATTGACGATCTCTTTGATTAGTTAAAGGATGCAAGGATATTTTCAAAGATTTATCTCATATATGGTTACCATTAAGTAAGGATCAGAGATGAATACATCAGCAAGACTTCCTTCAAGACAAGGTACAGTCATTATGAGTTCAAAGTGATCCCATTTCAGTTATCAAATGTACCAACTATTTTCATGTGCTTAATGAATGGTGTTTTCCGGGTTTTCCAAGAATACTTAGACAAGTTTGTCATTGTCTTTTTGGATGACATCCTTGTATATTCCAAGTTGGAAAAAGAACATGAGAATCACTTGAGGATGGTGTTATAAGTGTTATGAGAGCACCAACTAAATTCCAAATTGAGCAAGTGCTCGTTTTATCAGAACCAAATTCACTATTTGCGGCATATCATATCTAAAGAAGGGACAATAGTGGACATTGAAAAGATTGAAGCCATTAAAGGGTGGAAAACAACTAAGAATGGGTCAAAAGTTAGATACTTCATGGGTCTAGCTGGCTACTACAAAAGGTTCATTGTAGTTTTTTCAAAGATTTCTCACCCAATCACTTCCTTGCAAAGAAAGGGGTGAAGTTTCAGTGGAAAACTAAATGTGAAAAGAGCTTCTAGCAATTGAAGAAGTTGTTAACTAGTGCTCCAATTCTGAGGATTTCTTACCTGAATGAAGATTTTGTGGTTTGCATAGATGCATTCAAAGAAGGACTTGGTGGAGTCCTCAGTGAGAATGGGTTTGTGGTATTTTTTGAATCTAGAAAATTGAAAGATCATAAAAGTCTCTATGCCACTCATGATTTTCAGTTGGAAGCAATAGTACATGCCTTGAAGAAATGGAGGCACTACCTCATGGGAAAGAGGTCTAAGCTGAGGATAGACCATAATGGTCTGAAATATTTGTTTGATTAGCCAAATTTAAATGCCAGGAAGATAATATGGTTAGAATTCCTCTGTGAGTATGACTTTGATATCAAGCACATCAAAGGAAAATTAAAAAATATGGTTGATGCACTCAGCAGGAGAGTGCATGAATTGCATGCTACAACCATTAGCATGTATCAAACTGATCTTAAAGGAAAATTTTCTAAGGTTGCTAAAGAATATTTGCAGTACATGGAGTAGGTAACAAAATTACAAGGTAAATTGCAACATAAGTTGAAGATTATGAATTGGGAAATGATGGAATTATCTTGTACATGAAAATAATTTATGTACCCAATTCTCATGAATTGAGGAGTACGATTTTTAAAGAGATTCATAATGTACCTTATGCTAGACACCCGGGATATCAAAAAACAATTGCAGCAGTCAAGAGCCAATATTATTGGCCAGACATGAAGAAGGAAATTGTTGAGTACATTGCTAAATTTTTGGAGTGTCAAAAGGTCAAGGCTGAGTATAGACACCTAGTTGGGTTGCTGCAACCATTTCCCATTCCTGAGTGGAAGTGGGAACTGGAGACAATGTATTTCATCACCAAAATGCCCAGAACAAGCAAGCAACGTGATGTTATCATGGTGGTGGTGTACAATCTTACTAAAGATACCCATTTAATTCCTATCAAGGTTACTCACAAGGCAACCAATGTTGTTGATATTTATATGAGGGAAGCAACACACTTGCATGGCATACTGAAGACAATTGTGTCTAATAGAGACCCAAAGTTTACCTCAAGGTTCTGGAGGGAATTATTCAAAGGGCTCGGAACAAATATGAACTTCAACACAAATTATCATCCTGAGAATGATAGGAAAACAAAAAGAGTGAACCAAGTGATAGAGGATATGATAAGGATGTACATGATGGAAAAAACATATAAATGGGAAGACTATCTACACTTGGTAGAATTTTCCTACAACAATGGGTACAAGACATCTCTGAAGATGAGCCCATTTGAGGCACTTTATGGAAGAAAGTAAAACACACCAATAAGTTGGGACAACCCAACTGATAGAGAAAGTATTGGGACATAGTTGCTCAGGAAAATGGAAGCACAATTGTTGAAGATAAAATAAAATTTAAAGGCTTCCCAAGATAGGAAGAAAATCTATGCTGACAAAGGAATAACACACAGGGAATTTAAAGTGGGAGATCATGTATTCTTGAAGGTTAAGGCCAAAAAAATTTCCCTAAAGTTGGGAAATTGTTCCAAGTTGGCAGCTAGATATTGTGGGCCGTTTGAAATCCTAGAAAGGTTTGGACAAGTAGCTTATATGATTGCATTTCCTACATCTATATCAATACATATTGTATTTCATGTATCATTTCTTAAGAAATATATCCCTGATGTTAATCATGTTATTGATTGGAATGTGATTCAAGTGGAAAAAGAAAGCACTTTTCAAGTGCATCTGGTATTCATTATGGACCAGAAAATCAAAAATCTTCGGAATCGATCCATAGGGCTTGTAAAGGTCCAATGGAACTAGTACAGTCATGAAGAAGCAACATGGGAGCATGAAGATGCTATGTGAGAATAATTCCCACATCGTTTTGAATATTTTGGAAATCTTGTTTGTAATATGTAAATATGATGCACTGAGGATAGTATATAAATAAGGGGAGGGGATTGTAATACCCCAAGGTTGAGCCCCTTTTGAATTGTAATTATGTTTATAGGATGGTGAGCCAAATGTTTATAATATGGGATAATTATGTGTTTATTAGGCCAGAGAGCCTAGATGTTGAAGGCTAGGGAGCCTGATTTTGTATATGTAAATACTCACATCACTAATATAATTACATTTCTATGTGTAGAACAACCATGAAGAAAGAATTATGGGGGACTAAGATCCACTAGGTAGGGAAAGGGATGGGGATGAGAGGCTAGGAAAAAAGGGATACAGTTGAGAGCTTAACCCTGAGGGATATTGTAATGTATTTTAATAAAATACTGAGGTTTGGGAAATAATCCCTGGTATCCTAAGTTCCTTTGGGGAGATGAACAAAGTCCAAGTAGAGAGGAACGAGCTCCCAAGAAAATCCATGTGTCAACCTAGGAGCATGTAGTATTATGGGGGAAATACATCGTTATGTAAGTTTCTCACCATTATTTCCATGCTCCCCACTCATGAACACATTCAAACTCAACATTCACAAAGCCAACCATTTCCTCTATCGTTGATGACCTCTGCAACCTATGAAACCTACAAAACCATGAATATAACTTGCTTTTCCTATGAGGCACAACATGAATGTGTAGTTCATGAGCCATATCGCACCCTAGCCATTTTTTGTTGCTTCCCAGATTTTTCTCTTGAGTGGTGTGGTTTGTTTTCATTACCAGAACCCATACCCAATTTTACTACTATGGTTATCCATTTGACTTAGGAGCTAGAAAGAAGAAGCAAGTTTTCAGGCGTGTGGTTCTGAAGAGGTGGGTTGTCAGGCCTACGGATTGAAGAAGAAGGTTTTCAGGCTTGTGAGAAACTCTCTCCAGGTGAGAGAGATTGTTGGGGAAGTGATTTCTCCTGGAGGGAATCCATTAGTGAAGGGAATCCAGTAGAAGCTACAGATCTTTGAGAATTCTTGATTCAACATGTTACTAAAGCCATGGAAGGGAAGTGGAGCAACCAATGGACTATGGAAAAATGAAGGTGTATATTCTCGGGGTGGGATAGGCATGTGGGGAATGAGAGTCTTTGAGTAGTGGGCGTAAATAGGCTCATGGGAGGGAATCCTTCATGTTGCATTGTACAAATTTTTGTAGTCTCATCCTAGCCTAGGAGTCCCTTTACCCTAGGTGGAGTTTAGGCCGAGCTCCAGAGTGACCCACTATTGATATCTTGGGGCCCCATGGTCTAAGGCTAAGAGGTTCATGGAAGGTCTGCACATAGTTGGTGTATTTCATAAAAATATAAGTACCATATCTATTTTAATTTTTATGTTGTATATTCTGTACATTCCATGATATTTATAATATTTCCTTTCTAAGTTGTTGTCACAGATTGCTATGATTTCCGCATTTAATTTGTGTATTAGTAGAATACATATTAGTTGTTTAAGTTTATATGTATGATGTTATGCAAAGTGTTATGTCTTCCATAGCTCAACAAGTCTATGCATGGGTATGGACAGTTTGATTATCATAGCAGAGTGGGTGGTTTTGTTTTGTATTTATTTCAAGTGACATTTCCCAACAAAAGGATGGGGGTGTTACAAATTGGTATCAGAGCTCGAATTCAATAGGAAGGTGGTAGTGTTTCCCCATCTTGGGTGGATTGGGGATGTTACAAGGTATCATGGTCCATCCTGGGTGTCTTAGGGTGTTACAAATTGGTATCAGAGACTATGGTTTCAACATTGAGGCTGGATGGGCAGTGTAAGTGGAAATTTAAGAAAAGGTTTATGGGGAATTGTTGTCGAAATGGAAAAAAATGGAGTTTTAGAACGTCCATTGGTGCCAATAGGGCGTTGAGAGAACACCTTAACCAGCTCTGAAATCTCAAAAGGTGTAGTGGTTCAAGAAAGACAACAGAGAATAGAAACTATAGTAACCATGGTTTTGGGGCCACAAAGTTTAAATTTTGACTTTCAGATCTATTTGGGAGAAGGAAGATTCTTCATAGCCATTAGATATCAGAAAGGAGTGTAGCGGTTAGCCTTCAAGTCCTTCAGACTTCATTTCTTCGGTAGTTTTTATGTCTTTGATAGAAGGGAGAAACCATCCCTGAAGCTCTGAAGTCCCATAGTGGATCTACTCCGTAGATCATTTGGGAGAAGATGCAGCATTGGATATCCAAGTGGTTCAACAGGTTGAAACTTTGGGGAATTTGTTTGTGGTTGCATTAATGGAAGAGTTCCCCGAAGTCCCAAAGTCCTGAACTAATCCAGACCGTTCCTTAATCAGAGACATGTGTCCATAGATTAGCTTGTTCAAAATGTTAAGCCATAATATTGTCGCATTACCCTTTAATTGGGGCATATTATATTAGTAATTTTATTTTATTTATGTCGGCTTTAGGCCATTAGTTGTAATTATACCTCCTAGTCTCCTATATATACCAAGGAGACATTT
>JZKD02S0749873.1:195457-207300 GCA_000966675.3 Picea glauca
TTTTCATTTTGAATCATCTTGTACTTGAACATTTAAGTGGGGTAAAAGGAGGTTGCCCCCTCGAAGAGGCTTATTATATGAAATTATCTCTTTTTCAAGGCGTTGAGTACTTTTCGTGAGGTTTTTCTATGCTATATTGATGTTTGGTTCTTAACACAAAATTTCGTCATCTGACAGTTTAGAGATGGGTTGGTGGTTAGCAGCAAAATCCTTCGAATCCCAAAGCTCTAAACTCCTAGAGTGACTCTTAGTCGTAGATCATTCGGGATAAAGTGGACTGTTCGATTTCCCAAGTGGTTAGGCAGTTTTTTGTTTGGGGAAATCTATTTTAGATTGCATGTAGTAGAGTTTCTTCAAAGTCTCAAAGTTTGGAACCAATCCAGACCATCCATTATCGGAGATACGTGTCCACAGATAAGTCAGTTCAATATTTTAGCGTTTGGCAGTTTGGGAGTATAAAGTGTGCTAGTGTGAGATATTTCAAAGTCATTATAATTGGTATAGATTGGTTGGACCAAAACCATGTTGTCTTAGACTATTATAACAAGGAATTTACTTTCCTGAATGAGGAAGGGAAAGAAAGAACATTCCAAGGAATTCCTAGGGTATTTATTGTCTGAGAGATCTCAACAATGTAGCTAAAGAAGTGTTATAGGAAGGGCTGCCAAATATTTGTAGCTCATATGGAGGAAGAACCTAAGGATAAGTTGTCAAATATTAAGGATCATGAAGTCCTAAAAGAGTTTTAGGATGTCTGTAAGGAGATACTAGGACTACCCCCAAAGAGAGATCTTGATTTCTCTATAAACTTAATTCCTGAAGCAGCTCCAGTATCCAAGACTCCCTACTGGATGAGTACACTAGAGTTGAAGGAACTGAAATGCAGCTTGAAGAACTTCTAAATAAGGGGTATATATGCCCAAGTGTGTCACCTTGGGGTGCCCCAGTTTTATTTGTGAAGACAAAATATGGGACATTGAGACTATGTATTGACTTCAAACGATTAAATAAAGTAACTATAAAGAACAAGTATCCTTTGCCAATGATTGATGATCTATTTGATCAGTTAAAGGATGAAAGGAGATTTACAAATAATTATCTTAGGTATGGATACCATCAATTAAGGATCAAATATGAAGACATAAAAAAGACTTCCTTCAAGACAAGGTACGGTCATTACGAGTTCATAGTGCTACCATTTGGGTTATCAAATGCACCAGGTATTTTCATGTGCTTAATGAATGGTGTTTTCCAGGAGTACTTAGACAAGTTTTTCATTGTATTTTTGGATGACATCCTTGTATATTCCAAGTTAAAAGACGAGCATGAGAATCACTTGAGGATGGTGTTACAAGTGTTAAGAGATAACCAATTTTATGCCAAAGTGAGAAAGTGTTCATTTTATCATTACCGAAAACACTATTTGGGGGATATCATATCTGAAAAAGGGATAGCAGTGGGCCCTGAAAAGATTGAAGCTATTAAAGGGTGGACAACACGTAAGAATGTGAAATAAGTCAGATCCTTCATGGGTCTAGCTGGCTACTACAAAATATTCATTGCATGGTTTTCAAGTATTTCTCACTCGATTACTTCCTTGCAAAGGAAGGGGGTGAAGTTTCAATGGACAACAGAATGTGAAAAGAGCTTCCAACAATTGAAGTAGTTGTTAATTAGTGCTCCATTTCTGAGAATTGCAGATCTGAATGAGTGTTTTTCACAGATGCATGCAAAGAAGGACTTGGTAGAGTCCTAAGTTATAATGGTTTTATGGTATGTTTTGAATCCAAAAAATTGAAAGAGCATGAAAGGTTGTATGCCACTCATGATTTGGAGTTGGAACCCATAGTGCATTCCTTAAAAAAATGGAGGCACTACCTCATGGAAAAAATGTTTGAGATGAGGAAATGTCGTAATGGTCTAAAATATCTATTTGATCAACCAACTCTACATTCTAGACAAAGTATATGGTTAGAGTTTCTCTGTGAGTATGACTTTGATATCAAGGACATCAAAGGAAAAGAGAACAAAGTGGTTGATGCAATCAATAGGAGAGTGCATGAACTGCATGCTACAACCATTAGAATGTATCAAACTGATCTTAAAGGAGCAATTTTTGAGGCTGCAAAAACAAATTTGTTGTACATGGAGTTAGTAAAAAAATTATAGCAAGGTAAAATGCAACAAAAGGTTGAAAATTATAAATTAGGAAATGATGGAATGCTATTGTACAGGAAAATAATTTGTGTACCCAATTCTCATGAATTGAGGAGTTTGATATTTAAATAGATTCATAATGTACTTTATGTTGGACACCAAGGATATCAAAAAATAGTTGCAATAGTCAAAAGCCAATACTATTGGCCAGACATGAAGAAATAAATTGTTGAGTACATTGCTAAATGTCTGGAGTGTCAAAATTTCAAGGTCGAGCATAGACACCCAACTAGGTTCTTGCATTCATTTACCATTCCTAAGTGGAAGTGGAAGTGGTGAAAATGGATTTCATCATCAAATTTCCTAGAACAAGCAAGCATCATGATTCTATCATGGTGGTGGTGGACAAGCTTACTATAGCTTCCCATTTCATTCCAATGCAGATTATTCGTAAGGAAACCAAATTTTTTTATATTTATATGAGGGAAGTAGAACGCTTGCATGACATACCCAAGACAATTGTGTCTGAAAGAGAGACAAAGTTCACCTCCAAGTTCTAGAAGGGATTATTCAAAGGGTTCATAACAAATCTGAACTTCATCACAACTTTTCATCTCGAGTCTGATGGGAAAATAGAAAGGGTGAACCAAGTGATAGAGGATATGTTAATAATGTAAGTGATGGACAAACCATCAAAATGGTAAGATTATCTACACTTGGTAGAATTTTCCTACAACAATGGGTACAAGGAATCTCTGAAGATGAGCCCATTTGAGGCACTTTATGGGATAAAGTGCAACACACCAATAAGATGGGACAACCCAATTGATAGAGAAGTGGTTGAGCCATATTTTCTCAGGGAAATGGAAGAGAAAATGTTGAAGATAAAACATAATTTAAAGGCTTCCCAAGATAGGTAGAAAATCTATGCTGACAAGGGAAGAACTCACAGGGATTTTAAAGTGGGTGATCATGTATTCTTGAAAGTGAAGTCAAAGAGAAGTTCCATGAAGTTGGGAAACTGCTCCAAGTTGGCAGCTAGATATTGTGAATCATTTAAAATCCTAGAGAGGATTGGGCCTGTATACTACATGCTTGCATTACTTGCATCTATGACCATTTATAATGCATTCCATGTATAATTTCTTAAGAAATATATACTTGATGCTAATAATGTTATTCATTGGAATGTGATTCAGGTGGAGCAATATGGTTCTTTTCAATTGCATCTGGTATGCATTATGAACCAGAAAATCAAGGATCTCTGGAATCAATACATAGAGCTTGTAAAGGTCCAATGGACTTGGTACGGTCCTAAGGACGCAAATTGGGATCATGAAGATGCTATGATGGCATAATACCCTCATTGATATGGATTCTATGAACAAAATGAAATGACTACAGATTATTAACAGGTGCTTAACAAAAAATAATAGAGATACAGTAAAACTGGTTTTGTATTCAATAAGGAAATAAGTTGAAACTGTAAAATGCAGCAGAAACAAGCTTGCTGGAATGGTGGTGGCTTATCTTTGAGAAGATATGTGACAATTGCGCTCATTCGCAAGAAAATGATTACCATGAGGATCTAAAGGCCTTTTTACAATAAACAGGAATGCCAAAAATCCTAGATATCCAAAAACTTAACCCTAGGAGATGAAGCACCAAAATTCATGTGGGCCCTGTTTGGGTAAGTTACTACATCAACTTCTCAAGGTCGTAACTTTTGCATAGGATCTCCGTTTTAGGCGTATGATAGCTCGTTGGAAAGGTATCATCGAGGAGATTAATTTTTCAGGAAATATCAAAGGAAATTATGTATTTATTCCCTTTTCCCAAAAATACATCGTTTAGGGCCTCAAAACGACTCCGGAAGTGAAAAACTGCTAAAAATAGAAAATTACCAAAATTGCCAGAAAACTGTTTTGAGCCAGTTGGAAATGGTGGGTGGCCACCTATATCCACATATATCAATCCTCCCTCCTTAGGAATAAATGGTCTCCATCACTTTGAGTTTCCCCATCAGATGAGGAAATTTTTGTTGAATTTGGCCCCGGGTGAGCCACTTGCCTTGGTGCAGGAGCTGCCCTACTTTTATGACTCAATAAAGATGGATCATTTGTTGTTGAGTGCCCTTGATATGTGTGTCCACAATATGATCACTGGATTCCTTTTGTATTCATTCAGGGTTGATCTCTGTTGGTTTCATTTCTTCTTCTACTTCTGAGGTGTCCAATAATGGTGGGAAATAAAGGCGAAGGAGATCCACGTTGAACACTAGGTGTAGGCTAAGGAAAGGAGGAATGTTGAGCTCAAAAACATTATCCCCCATGACCTTGGTGATGGTGTATGACCCATAATAGAGTGGGAAAATATTTCGATGGGGTCCTGTAAGCCGTTCTTTATGTAAGTGCAACCAAACTTTGTCTCCCACCTGAAACTTATGTGGCACCCGATGTTGATCATGGCATTGCTTGTGATTGTCATTGGACTTTTGTAGGATATCCTGAACTTGTTGGTGGTTTTTTTGGATGCAATGAATGAACTAGGTGGATTTTTTAGCTTCATTTGGAGAAGGAAATGAGTCGGTCGAGGTGACTGCAAGGGGAACTGCAACATCTATGCGACCCAATGGTTGGAATCCCAACCCCACTTGAAAGGGGTTGTGGCTAGTTGAGCTATGCAGGACTTGGTTGTAGCTATGTTGGACATAGGGAAGGCTCTCATCCCATGTGCAAGGGTGCTTTGAATTATACGTGTGAAGGATATGAAAAATAATTCGATTTATGACCTTAGTTTGGCCATGTGTATGGGGGTGGAAGGTCATGGATTTGGTGTGCTTGGTGCCCAAAAATGGCCATAGGCACGACCAGAATGCACTGAGAAATAAATTGTCCCTATATGAGACAATGGTTTGTGGGATTCCAAAATGTACCTAGACTCATTCAAAGAAGAGCTTGGCAGTGGCCTCCGCTGTGATTTTCTTCTTATAGGCAATCAAAATCGTCATCTTAGAAAAGCTATCAACAACCATGAAAACATAGTCATTTCCCTGCTTGGTGGATGGAAGGCCTGACATGTAGTCCATTGAGATGGATTCCCATGGCCTGTCAGGAGTAGGAAGAGGGGTGTACAAGCCCTGTTTCTTAGTGGTTGGTTTGGCAATAGCGTAGCCAGTGCAGGACCTGATATACTTGCTGACCTCCTTTTGAATTTTAGGCTAGTATAAATGTTTCTGTAGAATCGCCATTGTATTTTCAACGTCGAAGTGTCCTACCACCCAACTGTAGTGGGATTCCGAGATCATCTTCGTTCTCTCACTTGATGGAATAAATATATGGCCCAGACGACACAAAAACCAATCCTGAAGATGGAAATTATTGACATCTGCATTTGCACCCAACATTTGGTAGGTGGTGTTGAGGTCTCGGTCTGTCTCATAGAGTTGGGGCCATCTAGAGGTATTATGGTCGTAAGAGTCTAGCACCATGGTGAGTATTGTGACTGGCAGTCTTATGAGGCAATCAACAATGTTATTGGTGCTTCATGTTTTATACTTGATGTTGAGGTGAAATTTATGCAAGTATGTGGACCACTTTTGATGGCAGTCATTCTACAATTTTCCTTGTGTCTGCATGAACTCCAATGGCATATGATCAGTGTGGATGACTGTCTCCTTCCCAAAAATGTAATGTCTCCACTGGCAGTAGACTTGCATAATGGAGTACCTTTCTTTGTCATAAGTAGGGTACTTACGGACAATATTTGATAGTGTCTCACTATGATAGGCCAGGGGGTGGCCATGCTAAGTGAGAACGACACCCACAACATAGTTTGAAGCATCTGTCTCAATTTCAAAGGGTTGTTGTAGGTTTGGTAGTGAAAGTATTGGGGCTAAGCACCAACACTACTTCAAATCATTGAATGCTTGTTGTTGGGACCATCCCCACATGAATTTCTCCTTAACAACACCCCTGGTTATTTGGCTAAGGGCCAATGCAATATGGGAAAATATCAACACGAACCTACAGTAGAAATTGGCAAGGCCCAAGAAGCTCTGAAGCTCCGAAGCTCAGTGAGTGTAGTTGGGGCTGGCCAGTCACGAATGACTTGTATCTTGGATAGATCTACATGTATGCCATGCTGGTCAATGATGTATCCCAGGTAATGGACCCTGCCCATGCCGAAGGAGCATTTTCCCAAGTTGGTGTATAGCTTGTGCTATCGCAGGGTGTGCAAAACCTACTGAATATGCTGCAAGTGCTCGGTCGAAGTCTTGTTGTAAATGAAAATTTCATCCAGATACACCACTACAAAAGTATTGGTGAATGCTCACAGGATATCATCCATCATCCTCATGAAAGTGGCTGGATCATTTTTCAAACCATAGGGCATGACCAACCATTCAAAAAGGCCTTCCTTTGACTTGAAGAAGGTCTTCCATACATCTGTCTATTCTATCAGGACCTGGTGGTAGCTATACATCAGATCAATTTTACTGAAGTATTTTGCCCCCATGAATTGATCAAGGAGGTATTCAATTCGAGGAATCGGGTACCGGTTTCTTACTGTGATTTTATTTAGAACCCAATAATCAATGCAGAGTCGTGAGGTTCCATATTTCTTCTGTACTAGCATGATTGGGCTCCCGCAAGGTGATGAGCTGGGACATATGTGCCCCTTGTGGATAAGTTCTTGGATATATTTCTTGATCTCCTCATTCTCTAACAAAGATCAACGATAGCCTTTCCCATTGGGTAAAGGTGCATAGGGGGTTAGATCGATGGGATGCTTGACTTGGCAGTTCAAAGGTACCCTGGTAGGTGAGGAGAAGATATTCGAGTATTCTTCCATGACCTTATCTACTTTCTTCTATTGTGTGGAGAGGTCAGTAGCAAAGACCCTAGATGTGGATGTGATCTTTCTCTTATTCTGAGAGCGAATCATGAAGAAGAAAAACATCCCCGTCTGAGAGATGACCTTCCTTCATTTCCTAATAGATATCAAGGAAATAACACTAGGTGGGTGTTAGTGCTAGAAGTTTCCCCTAGACTACTATAGGGTCAAGCCTAACCCATCTTCAGTTATTGCAATGATTTTATAAATAAGAATGTGTTTGGGTTTTTGAAATAAAGTGGATGAGGTAGATGACAAGAGAAAGAATAAAAGAAACAAGCTAAAAGGAGATCAGTTAACACACCATTGGGCATGGAGTTAAGTAAACACTCTGTTGATCGGAGGCAATCAAATTTTATATCAGATAAGACATTTATATGTAAATGGGTAGAAGAATATGGAATAAACGAAAAGTAGAACACCTCATCAAACTAAGAATCTCTTTGTCACATGGATGCAATGGTACTTGAAACAAAACACACGGATGATAGACAGTTACGGAAAAATCTTTACCGCTTGGGAATATATCATCCCTAAGCAGCCATTGATTCTCAATGTCTGTAATTCATTCAAGTAAGAAGAAAGACATAATTTAGAACAAGGAAGATGGAAAAATATTGTTTAGACAAGAAGATCACAATCTGATAAAACAAATTTCATATATCTCCAATGTCAGAAGGGATTCCTAAAATACAATGCCTTCAAGTTTCTAATAACTCTGATGGATGATCTTTCATCAATCTTATCAGCCTTACCCTCACCGACCCTCTCCTGTTTACAAGAATCGGGCTTTTATATCCCTTTACAATTCATTGATAAGACTACCTAAATCTCTCAAGGAGATAAGGAAAACAAATCATGTAATCTAGTCAACATTTCTAAAAACAGAGCATCTCGAAATCTTTTTAGGATCGATCCAGATAAAAAGATATCAACTAATTGAATGAAATCCCCTTGTTGAGTTGGGCCAATCTTTTTCCATTGGTCATCAAAAGATAAGGCTTTTGACTAAGATATCGAATCAATCCTTCTTAGCCTTCGAATATCATTTATCTGTTGGAAATCTGAGATTGATTACTTTTCTTTTGCTTGGAAATCTGGGATTCCCTATTTGACTAATACTCTCTATTGATAGGTACCCTCAAGATACTTCCTTAGTTGCTCTAGGTGCTTCTCTACTTGTTTTTTCTTCCCCTTGAAAAACTGGATTTAATTTCCACTTCTGCTACTAGGCACTCGATGTGATACCTTTTTAATTGCTTCCACTTCTACATTACTTCTTGGAAATGCTCTTCACCTGCTAAAATTAGGATCTACTTAAAACTCAGAGAAACTTCTAAAAATATGCAAGATAACCTTTATTTTCCACCACTGTTTGAATTTGATGACTTATTTTGATATATTCTTGGATCTGACAAGATTTTCTAACCATCAATTTAGTCCTATAAAATTTGGGAACAAATGCCTGCTCATATTTCTCCTCGAAATATTGAAAAAAACTATTCCTTTAACTGTTTTCCACTCATAGACTTTTTCTTGGAATGTTGAGTTTGATTACCTTCCATCTTTTGATTTTATGCCTGTAAATGAGGATCGTTTTTTTTCTAATCATGTGTCTTATTTGAAAAGATTAGATCCTTCATCCAAATATTTGATACTTGGTTGACCATAAATGAGATACCTCAAACACTGAGATTTGATCATTTCTTCTATGATTTGAATACATGAGTTTTTAGATGATCTGGTAAATCTCTAGACATATCCCTGCACATAATTTTGAGGTATGAGACTTCATTAACATTTGATTGATCATGTTCTTGGTCTGATCCACTTTCATGGCCATGCAAACTTCCCTCTTTAATATGCGAGCACTCCAAGTAACCTGCAAATTGACCCTGAATGTGCTTCGACCTACCAAAAAGACTATCCAAATATTTGTAATCACACCCATTGTGAGCGTGGAACTGTTATTTCCTCGATATTTTACCAGCTCAAACTCTCTTCCATTTTGAGGTAGATTCCCACATCAAAATTTCCTTACTGGTAACTTTGTTGCCAACCTGTAGCAACATATCATCTGAGATAAAACTCTCTTCTCCACTTTGCCCTGCAGAACGTCCAATAGATAAAACATCTCTAGGAAGAAGATCCATTCCAGACAGCTTCACCCATTTTTCACATTGATGCACCATTAATGTTTTATTATCGACTTGAACCTGCACTTTAACTTATCTCGACACCTGTGAATGCTATGGCTCTGCACAGTTGGTGGTTGGCACTTGTGATCTCCATGGACACACTCCTATTGTGGCTTAGTGCTGGTCTCATTTATTTTTATTGTGAGTTGGTCGCTTAACCTTAGCAATCATTTGTATTGTGGTCCTTACCTTGACCTCTTCTGCAGATAATGGTGCAGAACCAACCAACATGCTAGCAATCATGTTACAAATAAATTGACATTTGGCACAAAGATAGCGGTTACCCTCTAAATCTGACATATTACGGAAACATTTTTAGAAATTAAACCTTTTGTAGTTTTTGGCAATACCAAACCAATCGTTGACACCAATCTCAAACCAATCTGCACAATATCTATATTCATCCATAAGGACAGAGACAAAAGGTTCATGCCTGCCAATCTTTCCAAAATTTTTCATCCTAGTTTATTCATAGCTTCATCAGCATGATCCTTGCAATTTGTTGAGGAAAACCTTGATATTTGGATCTGATGGAGTCAAATGCCCTTTTCTCATCAAAACGATTTACATGATACATGAGATAATTTGTTAAATAAATTGGTCACAGTCGATTCTCTTGACAGCTATGATCATATTTCGCGTTTCCATGAAGACCAGGGCTCACCCCTGCTGTCTTGGATTTGTGTTGAGTCATGGCTTGATTTGTGGCTTATAATGAGAAATGGTCCTGTGGATTAACTCGTGGCTTGTGTGTTTGTGTGGTAGATTGCAAGTAACTGGAGCTTGGGGCATTGGAGATGGAATCTGACCTTTAAGCCCAGAACTTGATAAAATACAACAACTTTTGCATAAGGCCGAGAGCCAACCTAAAAGACCAGAACTTTAATAAACGAAGCCACAAGATGAAAATGGCTTTATAAAATTTTAAGTTCTAGGTACTAACATGTTTCGGTGCTACGGGAGTAGCCCTATTCCCGCAAATTGCAATATTCATATCTAGATACTAACATTGGCTCGTTCTGGGGATGGCATACTCCCTGCAAGTTGCCAAGAACAAGTAGATCATGTGCCTTAATCTTTTTCCATTTGTGCAACCTGATATTGCAAGATTTTTCCCTTGCAAACATTCACATTCTTCTGTGCCTAGTCCATTGGGTTGTGGAGTCAGTCAATATTGCTTTAATTCTGGTCCCAAACCTCTACAACTTATTCAAACTCTAACAAAGTGTTGAAAACAAACTCACTGCAAACCTGATCAATCTACCAAAACAAATGCTCAAGAAGAGAGCTTATTGCCTGCCCTACTTCTAACCAATTGCTTCCATTAGATTAGGTAAAATCATGTTTCCAGTGAATCCATACAAGTATTTGAATGATCGGTACATCTCTCAATTTGGAAACGAAGAATGTAGGAGACCAAAGAATACGTAAATGCATTTCAAAAGAGTAGGGCAACCATCTTTCATTTGAAAAAATTTCTCTGACATCCAAGATGCTTAGAGACTCTAGATAATTAGCAAATGGATCTATAAGACTGAAAACAAATACCTCTTGTTGTTTTTTCAATTGAAGTTCTAAAAGTCTGTGCATATCTTCCTGCTGATCAAATCTAACATTGTCGTATGTTGCCTCATATATCTGTTCTTGATGGGAAGTTTCTTGATTTTCCTCTTCAATCACATGTGACAACATATCATAGAAATCTTCTTGAAGGAGTTGAGGAAAAACTTCTTCTTCAACTATTGCTTTATCCGGATCTAAGACAGCAAGTGCGTTAGAAAAAAAAACTAATGCATCTACAACTATGCAGTCATCTTTCCTTTTATCAATTAGATCTAGAAAATCTTCCTCAACAACATGATTTTCATCCTTGCAATCAGAAGAAACATTTTATTTTTGCTGAATATGCTTATCAAATTCGTCACAACAATTTTCAAAGAGACTTTCAGCTGAAAAAACTTCTTTACAAAATATATTGAAAGTAATATGAAAACTTTCCAATGAGTTAATACTTGAAGCTAGAAGCGATCTGCATCAATCAAGGGCTGCTCCCTTCAACGAGTATCTGAAAATCTTGATCTTGACATCCTTATGCACAATCCGACATTCATGAATAAACTAATGAAAATATAGCAGATGCTCAGCCATAACCTCCCAATCTTCACCTTTAAACGTAGGAGGGATACCTTCCCATTCATCTCTGCTAAGAATTGGGTTTGGAAAACCAATGACATCTGAAAAATCACAAAAAGAAAACCTTTGAGCCAGAATGGCTTCCATGCTTGGATCTAGTGGAGTTGCCTATTAATCTTTAGATAGTGGAGTCACCATGGTGAAAGATCTGCAGTCATGTATTTGTCCCCCCCCTGTTCACCATCAAGAAGTGGATCTAATCGTTGTCATTCTCCCAGGGATAAATACTTCGTGTCTTCGTCCTCGGCAATGGCGCCCAAAATGTTAGTGCTAAGTTGCCCCTAGACTGCTATAGGGTCAATCCTAGCCCATCTTCAGTTATTGCAATGATTTCATAAATAAGAATGTGTTTGGGTTTTTGAAATAAAGTGGATGAGGTAGACGACGAGAGAAAGAATA
>JZKD02S0749873.1:218751-255606 GCA_000966675.3 Picea glauca
AAAAAAAAATCATTAAAAAAAATTAAATAATAATAATAATTCATAAAAGATAAAAACAAATTATAAAAATTATAAAAACAAAAACAAATAACATTGCAAGTGGACATTTTTATAAATTGTTGAAAACAAATGGAAACATGTTTTTGTGCTTTTACGTTAAGCAAGCAATCAACGACGAAACAAGCGTGCACGTGCAACAATCACGACAAGAGGTGTTAAACACATTTTATTTTTTACTTTATTGCATTTGTTTGTCTTTCTACATGTTATATTTTCGACCATCTCACAAGTTTTCATGCAAGATTTGTACTAAGTTTTTTGAGGAGCGTGGTCGATCGCATCTTGCTGCTGAAGTGATTTTCAAAAATCACAAAAACTTTTGAAGAAAAAAAACATGTCTTATTGACTTCTTGAAGGAGTTGTTTCTCATCATAAATATCATGATGTTTGTTGTTAAACAAAAACCTTTTTAATAAACCCATTTGTGTCATGAATGTCTTCCTCCATTTCTCCTTCAAAGGAGATTGTTCATCACTGTGTTGAATCCCATCTTCCATTGAATTATCCTTCATAACTTTGCACACGCCTATATTTCTGAGTCGCATACATCTCTTTAGTTTTTTCAGTTTAGTTTTCCTTGTCAATAAAACTATCCAGCTCCCTTTCTATGACTACATAGCCTTGCCATACACACTGTTACTACTGAGATGTTTTCATTTATAGTCCTACCACTCTTTTTATCATAACTCATGTTGACTGATGTGGGATTCCTTAAGTCCCACCTTTCAACAAGTCTTTCCCCATCGACCTCAACACCTTATCTAGGATATAGACTAGATTCCATTTTGAGTACCTGGAGGCTTGTATGCCTTAATGGCAAGTTCTCTTGTTGACAATCATGGGAATACATCAATGTCCCTTGATCGTCAGATCTTGCAAGTGGTTCGACATCAGCTCATTCATTCGCACTTCACAAGATGTACTCGGTTACCTTGGCACTCATTGACATCAATCATGAGTTGCCTCGCATTAGTTAACAACATTCATCATTGGTCGGTAATCCAATGACTTCTCTTCATGCTCGACATCGACACATCCATTCGCATGATTATAATTGTACCATCATGTTTATCAATGGGAGATGACTATACACTTTTCATGACTCTATCAGCAGTTACAACATGATGACTTCAGCCATATGAACATACCACAATTCCACTTTCATTCTTTGTCTTTTCCATGATTCCTTCAATAGAAGATCAGATTCCTCCACTTCAAATTCTTTGATCTAGCAGACAACAGTCACCGCGAAAAAAGAAGTCACTTTTCACATGATCCTACAGCAGTGGCATCTTACATGATCTAGCAGCCGCATCATCCATATTCCTATTGCATATTTCATCAACATTTTGGGTAAGTGGAGGTATGTTATTTTCTAAACTTTAATCATGTAATTCCTCAACTGCTAGAAATGAATAATTTGGAAAATTGCCTCACCAAGTTCCCTTTCCTTTTCACTTCTACGACTTAGTCCACGTTGCATGAGGACATGCAACATGTTAAGTTGGGGGGTGGGGGACTTTATTCACTATCATCACTCCATTTTTCCACTACCATCATTCCATTTTTTTGTCTCATTTACCAGTTATGAAAAGTTATTTTCCAACAATACTTTGTTTCACTTTGCTTCATAAGCCTTGTTATACATATTGTCATGATTCACACATATACAAAAAAAAGATTTTTTATACTCAGTGATGTTTCCTTATTAATATTGATAGCATATATTTTCCAGTAAGAATATGAGCAAATTATTATCATAACAACAAGAGAACAAATAACGACATGAATGTTGATAACACAAGAACAAACATTCTTTATATTCATGGTTGTCACACAAGAACCAACCATAAGAAAATGTCAGTTATTACTCATGTAAATCCTATCGTGGAAACATTCATTATCATCACTCAAAGCCAACATTCAGATGCCAAAAATTGTTGAGAATATCCATGCATGGTTGCATAAGGACATGCAACAAGTTAAGTTGGGGGGTATGTTGGGGCTCAGAAATGTCCTATTTTCATCCACCTTTCCCTTCATCATTCTCCACATTTCATCACCCCATTAACCTTTCACAATATCATTTCATAAATATACTTGGGTTTCACCTTATTATTTTCCACTTTATTCATTTTAGTATTAAAAAGGAATTTGTGATTAAATGTTACAAAATTGACATGTTTCCATATATATCTCAAAAATGTGTGAGCTTTGTAATGTGTAGGAAAATGAAAAGGATTAATTCAAAAGGACTTCTAAAATACTTCCTCCACCATTTCAAGATTTGAGGGGATAATTCAAGCCCATTCCAAGGAGAAGATCATGGAGATTTGGTTGGATTATCTTATCCAAGATATATGAGAGATATGTGTGAGGATTTGAAGGGATTATATTTTGTAATAATGGGAAATAGGTTGAGAGAAAAGTGGATCTGTAATAAAGAGATGGTTATATTATCTTCAAGGCTCTCATGTATAAAAGAGAGTGCTCTCTCTTCATGAGGATTCAAGTAGGAGAGAATTCAATTAGAATATTCAATTAATTTAGAGTTATTTTGTAGTCATTTAGTAGTAGTCATTAGGATTTGAAAGAGAAAGGGATTCTTAGCTTTGATTCATGGATTTGGTTTTCATGCTTCCATTATTTTGTTATGAAGATTGATTTGATTATTATAATGTAAGATTGCTTCATTGGAGTGAGCTCACATATGTTGTTGTGTCATTCAACTCTTCACATGTTGTATTTGTTTTTCCATCATGTAGTTCTCCATTTCTAGATTAATTCCATTTATGAAATTTCCCATTCTTAGATTAATTTCATTTACCCAACTAGATTAATTCAATTCCAAGTCCTGTGTTTCACTTCCATGCATTAGATTAATGATTCAATTTTAGTCGTGTGTTATACTAATGATTCAATTTTAGTTGTAGCTTAAACATTAGATTAGATTAGTCCCTCTTCAATATTTCATATAATTTGCATGTGCTTCGTCAGTTTACGAACCCCGAGTTGACAAATTAAATAGTTGGGCAAGTACTACAACTCAATTAATACAACATTAGTTTGACCCAATATAATGACTGTCATTCCCTTGTTGCGATTTTTGTTCCTTTTTTAAGTAGTGTTGTTCATTTCAACAGAACAATTGTCATTCCTTTTGTTATGATTGATGTCCCTTTGTAGGGGTTTCATCTCTGGAGGACATGTATTGAAAACAAAAGGTAAGAACCTACGTAGGCAACAAGTAAAATGATTGTGCCAGCGCCTACCTTTGGATGATGCATAGAGGTTATATTTTAGGACATATTTAGATACCAACAAAGACTACCAGATACATTGAGGGAGAGGTGTGGACTGCAGCCTTGCCACAACCTACTAGCACTCTTGTCGTGGCTCGAACTGTAGGTTAATGATTACCTAGTTCGAGAAGACCCACGATGCCATGAGGGCCGACTGCGATAGTCACTCACGATGATTCTAAGGGGTGTGCAATAATGCATGGGCCTTATTCCTTAGAGTCCCTTAGTCTCTCACAGGATCGCCTGGCGGAGTATTGATTCCAAGGGTTTTTTATGTCTACCAAATCAGTAAAGAGGTGAGTGGCACCCTTGGAGCACATAGTGCGTCTTGAAGGGAATGACGCGCAAGAAAAATGGAAAGAGGCGAGTGGCACCCTTGGAGCACGTAGTGCGTCCTGAAGGGAACATCGTGCAAGGGAAGCAGTGTGAGGCGAGTGGAATCCTTGTAACACCTAGTGTGTCTTGAAGGCCACGTCGCACAAGGGAAACAATGTGAGGCGAGTGGCACCCTTGGAGCACCTAGTGCGTCTTGAAGGGCACATCGTGTTGTTAATTAATAAATGGATAAACTTGGATGGCCTCAGGATGAATAACATGATAAGAAAGATTCAAAACAATTTCCCTAATAAAATGTCGCCCAACCCAGGAAAATAAAGTCTAGGACTAAGTGATACTTGCGATCAAAAAATATCTATTTACATAAAAATAAAAATATAAATAAATAAATAAATAATGATAATCATCATTAATCATGTGACGAGAAGGGGTTAAGTAAGTCATTTGATTTATAAAAATCTTTTGGGGTATAATATTAAAAAGGGGAAAAGGGGAAATAATTGTTTTGTCACTTATGCTAATTAAAATTTATTAATTAAAAAGGAAAAAGGGAAAAAGTTAATTTTCTACACCTTCCAATTTGAGTTTTAAAGGAAAAGGAAAAGAGGGAAATTTAAAAGAATTAAGAAACTAGGAAAAAGTGGGAAACATAAAATTTATGGGCAAACACAAGGAAAAAGTAAAAAGTCTAACTTAGTAAGGTATCTATCATTTAAGAACTTTCTAATTTAAACTCAACTAGTAAATTAGTAAGGGGGAAAGTCATTAAAATTTGTAAGGGAATATGGGGACACACATGAGTGATTCTAGGAGTGCTTTTAGGTGGGTGAGGGGAATAGGAGTAATTAATTAATTAATGAAATTAACTTATGGTGCAATGAAGGGGATGGGTGACACATGTACAGGGAGGATTATTATGAATTAAATTATTGAACAATAAATTAAAAGGGATTTTGGGAAAGTATTTGACTTAGAAAATCTATATAAAGGAGGGAAGAGGAGGATGATGGATCTCTTCTATTATGCGTAATGTTACACTGCAAAATTTTAGACTTGACTGACTTAGCTTGTGGGAGTTGGGATACCCATCTCGGTGAGGAGTGGTAGCTCGACCTTCTGGGGCGAGCTGGTAGCTAGTTGTTCTCTAGTTTAGGGTGCGTGGCCCCTTTGCGGATCAGGGGGATAAGGGGGAAGAAGAGTACCCCTAGAATTGGCCGAGAGATATCGGTGAAGTCTCATTGGTCAACAAGTGGGAGCTGCACGAAGCATGCGGGACAAATACTCAGAGCAGGTGACCTGGGCTACGATACACTTCCTTTATTTCTGCATGGTAGATTATTAGTATGCTTTACGCCTTTAGTTCTGTATATTTAATTGGGTAAAGAAAATTATTGACCTAGCATTTTATTTGATAATTGAAACTCCCCTATATCCTTAATCTCACTGTTGATTGATTCCCTTGGCTTTTGATCCCTACATGTCTGGACCGTCCTATGGTTTTATTGATTTGTGATGATTTGCGACGTATCTTTTCTTTCCTTTGTCCCTAACTCATTATTCCATGCCTGAGAAGTCGACCAAGATCTGGATCTACGATCATCACTTCGGTGTTAATAGACCTATGGATCCAAATGCCCTGCTTTTCTGTGCGTGGATGATGAGCGAAGGATGTTCCTGTCAGCCGTCTACCCTTTCTGATTGTACTTGGTTGATTGATGGTCTTACGATTTCTTGTGATGGATTTCTCGGAATTAAACCACTTATCTCTGTGTTTTTGGTTCGGGATATTCCCTACGAGTTTACTCCTTTTTCATACTTTTATTGACGGTGATATTCCCTTTTGACTACGATTTCATATCCTTACATTTATCAACTTACCTGAAATTTTATTCCTTTTTGCCTGGCGAATTTAACACTGTGATTTAATACCTTCACTGTGAATCTCCTATGTGATTTCAATTACTGTTAATTTATGTAGTGGGTTTACTGTTGGCAGTGAAATTACAAGTTTCACAGTGAATTAGTTACCTTTGTTTCCCGAATTTGTTACATTACAACAAAGTGGTTATAGTTATATTTACCCTTTTAGTTACCATGATAGATAGCAAATATTTATTTTGGGTCCAGATATATTGATGGCAGTGTTATTATCATAGTTGTATTTGAATGACGCTCTTGAGATATGGTATTGATGTATGTTTACAATTATTTATGGTATAACGAATCATTTAAGGACAATACATGAATTAGAAGGAAACATTATTATTTAGGCAGTAATCATGTACCAATGATTTTAGATTTAGCAACAATATTGTAATTAATAGAGGGAAATGCCACTTATACCAGCAAATCCATAGTTAATGGACAACTTGCCTCCGCATTTGAAACAAACAACAATTCACAGTATCTCTGCTTTTGGAAGGACGGGATATCAATGCCACCATTTTATACAACAATTTCTTTAGGGAAATAAAACAACTAGCAATTTTTTTGAATGACAAAAAATCACAGACCACGAACTAATTATTCAGACTGTGAATCAAATCTTGGATTAGCATTTGGAACAAAATATTTTAGGCTGCAAATTTATATATGTTAGAAATTCAACGCATGGTATGTGAATGACGGTAATTCTTTGATGGAGGACAACATTGTATCCCTGTTTTTATGACTGTGTTTTCTTCTAAATATTTTGACAGTAATAATTTTGAACATCAAAATATATTTCTCTATCTGGTATTTACTCTGCGATATCACCTCCACTCAATGTTTTCTTGTAGTTACCCTAGACAACGATTTTAAGTCTGGGTGAGTCCTTGACATTGAATGTATCAGTTTTTATTAGCGCATGATTGGATTGGATCTCTAAACAACAATTCGATTTCAACTTATCCTTATTCTTCATTAAATTTCAACTTACCGACTTCGTGACTAATGCAGTCTTTTAACTAGATTTTTTTTTCTACTTAAGGATTCTTAACTGTTTACAGTTTTACAATTATCACTTAAGGGTCATCTACCAACATCTTAGGATTTGTGCAACCCTTATCACTAAATAAGTCGCTACACCACTGCGCATTATCCTTGTCGATGGACCTTATGTATTTATATTGTACAGTTGGATAAGGCAAGTTGTCGGATTGGAAGGCTATTGGGGTTGTAGATGTAGTAATGGTTAATTCCAAGGTTTATAGGGGAGCATTGATATTTTAGATGAGATTGTTATATGCTAATTATTTGTTTTAATATGCTTCATTCCCGTCATGATTCTCAGGGATTGAATTTTAAGATAGAAGGTAAGAAAGAAATTGTTCTTGTTGATATCAACATGGAAATTTAAGTATAGTTGATTTATTGATCATTAAACAATCGATAGGAATGGTAGAAGATACTTGAAGTTGTTTTAATTGAACATTAATTATGATTGGTCAAATCAATTAATCACTTGAGCTTGTGATATTGTTGGGTTATAGGCGCGTATGTTAAGGGATGATTGTATTCTATGCTTCGGGTCGGATGTGTGTGGCAGGTGGTTATCTATTTTCATACCTTAGGTGATTTCCTTGTAAGAAGCAAGAAGGCTATCTAGTTCCTTGTGCCATTTAAAATGTTTCGACTGTAGCTATCCTGCGTCCTTTTCAGTTGGTTGTTGAGTTCTTCGTTTATCATGTGTGTCTATTGTTGACATTGAAGTTGGGACTTTTGGCATGGATAGTGTCATAGTTTAAGGTTATTTGGTTTGTTGTGCCTTATTTAAAATTGCGCTTGACACCATGTGGCAACATGATTCCTTGTGATTGGGTCATTGCGCACATGATTGATAAGGGTTCCTATTGAATAGGCCTTGGGTCAAGTGCTTCCCGATGTGGGCATGTTCATTTTAATTGATGTTGGCGCATGGGTTGTAACACCTTCATGTGTTGGGTATTGCATGCCATAGAGGTTCTAGTGTGTGGTCATCAAGACCACTGTGTCGGGATTGGGGATGTTGTCCCTTATCTTGTAGGCATTGTCATGTTGTATCAGGCGGGTAGTCGTTCTATCCTTTGGTTACGCATGTCTCGACCAACTGCTCACGGGGCTAATGCATTGAGTCTTTGTTGTCTGTTATTGATCCGCGTCCGGGTGTTCGTCATCAGGTTGTGTGGTTCAACTATTTTCATCGTCGCCTTCTTGTTTAAAAACAAAAACAAAAACTCACTTGTAGTCATAACGAATTTGGGACCTCACATAAGGTGAGGCCTATGCTTTCTACACTTTTCTTCGATTATGAATAGAAAGTACAAAGAAAGGGAAAGTCACTATGTATTTTCCTTTAACACTTTTCCCAAAATGGATCCTATAGAATATCCTAACTCCTCTTTAATTATATTAAAATACCACTCATGTATGCACTTCTTGACTATGAAACAAGTATAATGATAAATAATTGAACCCTTTCTCGTCCCAGTATCATAGTATTTAACATAGCCCAATAGTCATCTAGGTTTAGGGTTTTTGCATCCTCAAACTTCAATTAAAAATAAGGTTTTGGACCTTCTAAAATATTCTTTAAATTACATACATGTATATCCACACATATGTGTGTAATTGGTGTTGACGTGCAACCCATTTGGCACAATGGTGGTCAACATGGTAGGTCGACTTGTGAGAGGCATAACCTCTACATACAAGCTTTGGTGGAGGTGATTTTTCTACTGTTGGAAGGGTATTGATGTGTACAACAACATCAAGGGGTTGGGGCCTATTTTCAAAAGTGGTTAACCCAAAAAACAATTCATTTGATGCCTCAAAATGGCTCTAGAAGGTTTATGACCCAAAATCTCCAAACTAGGACCTACCACTAAAATGGGTCTTGCAAGTCGATTCCTACATTTTTTCCACACAAAAAGTACCAAGATAGATGAAAATTTATATAATGATCCCAACTAGGTCAGATGAGATATGACCACTTATGCCTAAGTGTTTTAATGGTTACTTTAGACATGACATCTTCTTGGAATTTTTATCACCTTGATATATCTAATTTCATGATTCTCCAACATATTAGTTGGTAATTGGAAAAATAAATATTTCTCTATGGACTCATAGATTGTATGGGTATCGAATGATTTTTCAATATAACATTTAGTCATCACCCCTATGAGTGTATATCGATGTAACATAGAAAATATATAAATTGTCATGATGCTAATGTAGGAGCACCATATCTTAAAGTTCATGACATGATTGGACATATATTCTCTAAGATGAACCTCAAATTTTGGAGTGTCAGAGAGTAACTTGGTTGAATGTTTGATAAATTTTCATCATGTAGGATATTATCATTAATGAGTTTATCCATAGATATATTTATTCTAGCCACATATGGTAGGTTATGAGTGGGTCAAACCATCGAGGATGGTTGGGATGTAAATGATTTAAAATGCGTAGAGCTTGAAGAATCTAATTTAGAAACAAATGAACTTGATAATGTAAATTTTAGTGTTGATGGATATGTATAAGGATTTAAAGGATACCTATCATGCCTTATAGGGGAGACAAAAATAGTAGGAATTCCTTCGAGCAAAGTAAAAGGATCCAAAGACCTAGGAGTTGGTGTTTCATTACAGTTATTTATATTTTTATTATCTCATAGGAACAATAAATTAAGTATAAAAGAGATAAGTTCCATATGCAAATAAATTAGTACTCAAAGAAAAAATTCGTAAATTGAACCAATGTGAAAGTGGTGAAATAATGCTTTATTCGTGTGCTTCATTAAAGAAAAAATAAAAAAAATTGATGTAGGCGTTCCATACGATGTCTTGCAAAGAAATAACACATTCATGTGATACTACCAATCTACAACTCAAATTGTAAATGGACCTTCGAATTTCTCTCAATGGATGGAGTTGGAACCATCAAAGAGGACAAGTGAATATCTGAAGAAAAGACTTATAACAAAGTTTTATTGGGGTAGGTCCAAGAGAACACCAACTATTTGTTTCAATTTCTTCCTAAATCCCACAAAATCCACTTGGTGTAAAACATAATTTTATCTACTAACATACCTATTTCTGATATGTAATAGGCATGAGACCTCTGATCATCAAGGGCTAATACATATCTTAAAAGAGTTGGGTGGATCCATTAAATGATTGACTTTGACCTCACCATCGACACTCAAGAGTGCATCCATTTGTTTTGGTTTCTGCACATCCAATAAGTTCCCTTGGAAAACAACTAGGATTCATATGAGAAATAACTATCATATGTGAATTGGACTTATTCACAAAATATTAACATAGTTTATACATGTTTTTGTGACCTTCACAGGGAAATCAAGGGTATTTTTTAAGGATTGAAATATTATACATATGCATAGTACTCTAAGTGACTATTTTCATTTGAAAAATAAAAAATAATATATAGGTGAATATTCCATAAAAATCATATAATTCATCATTAAAATTTGTAACTTTTCGACGAATATTATCAATTTAATCATATTTATGTTAAAAAATAGGTGAATTTAAACCAAATTGGCAAATATAGTTTTTCAAAAAATAACAAACTAACAATATTTCACCCCTAAAACATACCTTGAAATATTATTAAATCAATTAAATATTTAATTTTAGTTTATTTTTAGAGGGATGAGCTCGACATCATGAAATAGTGCTAGTTTGATTATGGTGTGAAAAATGATGTGTTTTAAACTTGTACTTGTTTTTGATCCACCAATATCACTTGCGAGCACAAGGTGGAGATCATACTTTGATAGAAGAGTCTTTAGGTCCTTCTCTTATGTGCACTAGTGAATGATAGTAGAAAATGATATATTCTGAAGTAAATGTTCAAAATTAAAAGGTTCAAAAATATACTGAAATGGAAATTTTAAGAAACAAAAATATAAAAGATGTTTAGTACTTGAAACGAGTCCATTATTTACCTAAGTAAATTTATTTTTTTTGTGACAAATTTGCATGAAAATAGGAAACCGTATATTGAATTTAGATGTCCCAAAGGAGGTATTTCATACCTTCAATTATTTATGATCGACGAAGATCACTTGCAAGAACAAGGTGGAGAGTACACTTCAATTGAAAGAATTTTTAAGTCCGTTGTCATGTGTTTGAATGTGTTGAATACCTATTCATTTAAGAAGTGATAAAGTGAATTTATGAAAGTGTAAGATAACAAAATATTTAAGGAGATGTTGAAAGTGAGAAAAAATGAAAAGATGAGTTTTTCATTTGTTACCTAAACGCTCCTCTAATTTTTTTGAATTCTACTCACATAGAAGAAACAACATTAGGTTAATCAATAATTAGTGAACGACTAAATTTTTCCTACCAATATTTATAAGAAAGTCATAGAATGTTATGAAGTTGAATTTATGCATTTTCACACTAGCTATGACTATGCCAATTGCATGACTTTGATAGTTTTGTGAGTGTTATACCTGAAAACCCATGTGAGAAGTGCATTGAGTCAATGTAATTGTAGCATGAGAAATATGTATGGATTTTGCAATAGGAAACATTCATAGATAATGCATATATTGAAGGGGATGCGCTCTTTCTATTATATAAAATATTGACTATCTCTCTATTTCTTATGGCTTAGTGTTGTGGTGTCTACCCAGAGTAAGATGGTGCATTGATTGTGCAGAAAGTGCATTTCTTGTGAATTAGGGGAGGTTAAGAAATTTCTTAAGCATTGCATGAACGAGGTGGGGGAAGAGTACTATGGTATGGTGTTATAAACACTTGAATCTAGTTTGATTCAAGTGGGATTGTCGGGAGGCAAATTTGAGCAAAAAGATAAAAAAAATGATTGAAAGTAGAGAAATGTGTACTATAGACACAACCAGACATGTAGTGGGCCTACATAATTTTCAAAGGTAGGTGTATGCTTTTATGGATGCCCAAATTAATAGTAACCAAAGGTCTCTCTACACATCAACTTAGTTATGCAACTTATGCATTGGATTGTATGTCACCTTGGCATCCTAGGTAGTGTAGTGAACCCACCATATTATCAAAACTCACATTCAACTAATTCTTAGTCAACATCGTTGACCCCTTAGATTGCATGTCACCTTGGCATCCTAGGTAGTGTAGTGAACCCACCATCTTACCAAAACTCACATTCAACTAATTCTTAATCGGCATTATTGACCCCTTAGCAAATTCATAAGAAAGCAATGGAACAATGTAACAACCTTTACGTTGTGGAGCACAAGAAACATAGTCTTAAGTATCTTGAAAAACATTATGTGAAGAAGAACCAATATTTAGAGGTTTAAAAGCATGCATTCATCTAGTATTCCTTTTTGTTTTTATGTTTTAGTATGTATTTTTAAGTTGCATGTTTCGTCCACCAATATGTCAGGTAGTAAATATTTAAAATTGGTGTAGTCTAATTTTTTTTGGATTATTGAAATATTTAGGAAGAACTATAAACCCTACTATATTTTGAATATAAGGAAAAGACCTAATCTCTCTTTTGGTATTAGTAATTTACCTCGCCACAACCCTTTTTTAATATAAAACTCAATTTCTTCTTTGAAAATAAATATGGTAAGAAGTTGAATAAGATAGAGGATAATGATGAAATAGGTTGTAGAATTCGATTTCACTGTCATACTTGTGAATTAAAAGATACCAACTACCATATTAATAATTTAGAAAAAATATGTTTGAGTGGATGATTTTGTAATAATAATAATGTTAAAATAACAATGAGAATAAGTGAAAACACATTTGAAAAAATAAATCTTCTATATTTATCAAAATTTAATTTACTAAATTGCAGATTTAATTTACTGAATAATAAGAGTTTTATTTTAAATATTTAATCAAAAATACTGAAATTATTATTAAAGTGCAATTTATTTTTACTCAATTTTAATAATGATAAATATAATTATAAAACATTTATGAAAATATTTAATGAGAAAAAGTTGAAATTATCATTAATAAATTATAAAAAAACAATTTAAATTATACAAATCTATAAAACAGTGGCATTGATGACCTCCCTACCTTAAACCCACAATATGTTGAACTCTTTGATTTAATTATGTTGCGGTTCTTAAGTACAACTACTCTTTAACCTTCATGCGGACCCAAATTCCGTCCGAACGTAGTTCTCCTAAACTTTGTTTTCACATCAGTCACTAGAACTCCAAACTCATAAGACCAAGTGTTAAATATGTTGTTTAAAATTTATTGTCATCATCATATGGCCAAATTCCGCAACCAAGTGCTCACATTCTCAAGGGTAAATCTCTGTAGACCATAAAAAAAATTCTCCTTTTAGAAATCCACCGTTAGCCGTCACAGAATGGACGATCCATAATGCGCCTCAAACTATTTCATCTTCTAATATTGGCCTTCAATTTATCATGATTGAACGGTTTATATATATACACATCAATATATGCAACAAGGGAATATTCTTCATTGCCTTCCCTCTATACCTTTTACCTTGGAACAAACTCCAAATAAACTACTCCGATGGATGAATGATCTGGCTTATAGAATCATCCTAATGGATGGTCTGGATTTGACATCCACTTTACTTTATTCATAGTTCCACTGTCGAACTCCTGTCAGCTGAAACATTCTGAAACTGTCACTCCGAAAATATTTTTCCTCCCTCTCAAACTCCAAACAATTGCAGCTTCTTCACCATCGATCTACCATAATATCTACGGTCACCAATCACTGATATCCACTTTCGTGTGCCATACCTTCATTGTATGAAACTACAGGTTGGATTCCATGTGTCACATTCGCATTTGTTGATTCCATTCATCTCATCTTCATCCGCTACCATGGGTCACTCTAGTAGCCATAGATCTATTCATCTCCAAATATATCTCAATCATTGATCGATGTTTCTCTATCAAGTTTGTTTCCACTATTGAACTTCGATCACCCCACTCCGATAGTCAATGGGATGTTTCCATGCATCCTCTTATGATCCCTCAATCTGAGCCATTCTGAACCAATCTCCATCGTTGGTCAGGTCTCTTCTCTAGTGGGATTTCCGACGTTCTATTTCTTAGATAGAAAGTCACAATAACAGTTCTCCACATTGATTCCTTAGAATCATTGATCTCTTTATTTGAAGATTCACTTCCAACAATTGATCTTGTCCATGTTATGATTGATCTTGACCATTAATGATACCTCCCTTCGCGGATTACTTCTTTAACCTCACACTCTGATATACTAAATCTGAAATCATTTACCATCTTATCAAACTCGAATGCAAGAATGGATCCAATCATTGATCTAGATAGGTGAGATCTAAATCTGTTCGTCCACTCTTAGCACATAAAAAAAAAGTTTGTGCATAACAATTGATGTTCATGATCGAATGTCGATATTGATCGGATGAATATTGTTTCTTCATTCCTTCATACAAAGGTTAAGCCCTATTACAACCTGCACACAAAATGAGAATCGATATTTCCTCATTCTGACTTCAACTGATCCAATCTATGAACCCAATTGGTGCATACTGACAATTGGGACATAAATATCTTCAATGATCGCTGGTCAATATCAACCCAAAATACAATGTAAAAAATATGTTTGTAACATCCCACTCTGGTGCACTGAGAAAACTTATTATTTGAGGACACTTGCTCGCAAGTGATCTGGACTTTTCTGATGTTAAAACATTTATACTTGATTATGATGTGTTATGATAGACGACATGAGGTTTTACTATTTGATGTAGACAGGTTATATTGACTCAGTTGTATTGAGTGTGCAGGGTTTTGGACCTTGAGGATGCAGAGGCATCGGTGGAAACCCTTGGACTCTGTATTGAGTCAAGGAGTGTGCTATTTGGGTTGATTTATTTACCGTGATATTTCATTGATTTGATGATTTGATGTTGACATGTTCTGACATGATTGTCGATGATGCAGGCTGACGATAGCTTGCCGACCAGACTCACATATGGAGTAAAGGGGCCACACATGATTTCCAGAGAGGTTGAGGGAGAGGGGTGAACAACAGCCCTACCACCGCCTACTAGCACTCTCGCCGTGGCTCGAACTGTAGGTTAACGATTACCTAGTTCGAGAGGATCCACGATGTCGTGAGGGCAGACTGCGATAGTCGCTCACGATGATTCTAAGGGGTGCGCAATAAGGCGGGGGTCTTATTCCTTAGAGACCTTAGTCTCCCACAAGTTCACCTGGCAGAGTGTTGACTCCAGGGGTTATAGATGTCTACCAATTAGTCCAGTTGGCGAGTGGCACCCTTAGAGCACGTGGTGCATCCTGAAGGGCACGTCGCACAAAAGAAACACAAGAAGCGAGTGGCACCCTTGGAGCACGTGGTGCATCCTGAAGGGCATGTCGTGCAATGGAAACGAACGAGGTGAGTGGCACCCTTGTAGCACATGGTGCGTCCTGAATGGCACATCGCATTGATGTGGATGAAGGAAACAAACCTAAATAGCCCTAAGACAATAACGCCTTAATAAATCCTTAAACAACTCCCCTAACCCAGTGTTGCCCAGTTCAGAATCTAAGTACTGAGTCTAAAACTTTTAGGGTAAAATTTTAGTCTAACCTTAAGAACAAACCTTGGAATAAAAATAACAATTTAAACCAGAACCCACCTAAGTAATAGTTAGGTCTTCATAAAATTCTTGGGGTAAATAAAAAGAGTAAGGATTTAATTAACTAAGGGATTTAAAAAGTTGCGAAGAGGAAATTAATTCCTAACTTGTGAAAGAACAAAATATATTAAATAAATAATAATTGAAAATATTAATTAGCGCATTCACCTTTTTGGTTTTAAAAGAAAAAAGGGAGGGATTAATAAAAACAGGGAAACTAGGTAATAAGGAAACAAAGACAATTAATAAGTAATAAAATTATTTAACGTGCAGGAGTTTTAAAAGTTATGAATTAAAAAAAAAATATAATGTGAAAGGGTTAATTAGCGCATTTACCTTTTTGTTTTTAAAAAAAAAAAAAAGAAGGGGAATAATAAAAATAGGGAAATGAGCCTTTTAATAATTTTAAAGAAATAATGTTGGAGAAACGTGGGGGATGAATGACACTTGTACAACAGAGAATTTTTTAGGGTTTTTATTTAAAACTTAAATTAAATTTGATTAGGGCAAGAGGGGGTCTCAAAAATCTATAAAAGAAAGGGGGATGAGGGGAAATGGGGATGGGCTTTTAGGTATCATTATGCTGTCGAATTTGGACTGGACTGATTGCTTGTGAGGAGTTGGGATTTTCTCAGCTGGGATTAGAGTGGTAGCTCAGCCTTGGAGGCGAGCAACAATATCGTAATAGCAACAATATCCTTGGCATTTCATTAGTACTTGGGTTCTGAAATTGGGTTCTGTCCAGTTTCCATCTTTACCTTTTGTGAAAATCTAGTTTTGGCATTCTGCCCTGCAAGCCTGTTACGGAAGAAAACTCCCTTGGGCATTTTGTTGTAAAGAGGCAATGAGAATTGTTTCTGGATTTTTGGGGTGGGGTAAATTGATAGTGAGATGGCCTTAAACCCTGCAGTAATCCTGATCGTACAAGGACGATCCTTCCTTCTGCTGTTAAACCTTCGTTCTTCTGCAGTTTACCAATGCAACGTACATAACACCCATTTAAGTAATTTAATTACCAAGAGACTTCTTCCTACGGAAGGCCCTCACGTTTTTCCCCAAATCAAAACCAATTTATATTGGATAGTCTCCTCTCTGCCTGTAATGAGTTATGATGTGAATTCAGGTTCGATGAAAACAATTTGTGAGCAATCCTCAGCAAGGCAACGATTGCTGGTAGGATTATGAATTCGCTGGAATAGTAGTTCTCTTCGACACATTATTAGGTCCATCGAGGGTTGTGGGCTAACTTTTATTTTTCTCTCTTAATGATTCACTTCATCCCCATCTGATCTCCCCCCAAGTTTCCCTGTACGTAAGCCCCTTAATCTGTCTGTGTATTACTCAAGTAGATAAAAAAAATTTGAAGGTGCTCTAACCACCGTTGCGTCATGATAGTCGTCTTGGCTTTCTCCTTCTTAAATTAAAGCTTGAGTTTCATCTTTGGAACTGTTCGGGATTTTCCATCGGTCATAGACACTGCGTTTCAGTCTGTTTCAAATACTGACGTGGTCCACGTTCACCTTTCTGGCCCCTTCCCATCGTTGCTCAGTGGAGTAAACGCGATTGTGTATGGCAGGAAGGGTCAACAGATTTTTTTTAAAAAAGAAAAACACCCCCCATTCGACCCTCTCGCCCAGCTAAAGGGTAACGCGCAGCCTTATGCCAGGAAGGATCTGGGAGTGACAGTCTGAATCCCTAATTCTGGTTGTTTCCCTTTTATTTCCTTAACCCTCGCCGAGTTGGCCGCCTGGGATGCGTGCTGGCCTGATGTTGGTAGCTGGCTATTTAATCAAGCGTTGTTCATTTGGAAACTGTCCCCTTTTATTTACTTTTGGCTCTGAATGAACATTCCCCATCGACAACGCTGGATAAGTTCTGATAGACAACGCAGGGAAGGTTTTTACCCTTTCGATTTCAAACTATTTTTAATTGCAAATTTATTGATGATTTTCCTTATAAATATAACCGTAACTCTAAAATCGCGCTGGAAAGGATTTATGAGGAATATGAACCGACATGGCAGCCTGTATGATCGGTGTTAGATGATAAATTTTATTTTACTAAGATTATTAATTATGGGGAAGGGATTTTACTATCTCTATTTTCTGATTGTTTATAATTCATAATTGTTTATTTCTTTAAAAATATAACTGTCATTCTAATTAACGTTGGAAAAGAATTAGGATGAATAGACAATGCAGCCGGTATGTTTATTTCTAGATGAGGAATTTCTTTTACTATGATTATTCAATTATGGGGAAGGGATTTATAATGTAAAGGTAACATAAATTTTTATCTGGGTGATGGCCATTTTTCATTTGAGCATCCACGATTTTCAATTGTTGCGATAAGTAGTATTGCCCTTTTTGGGTGGAGTAAAGTCCTCCTTGAAAGCTGCCAGTAACTTTTTACGCAACCTTTATTAACCCTTTTACCTTCTAGAAATTGCGCCTTGAAGAAAACCATGGTGGTCAACTCAGAATGCAATAATTCCCCTCAGAATGAAATAATTCCCCTTTTACTGTTAATTATTAGATATGTTTCTGGAACTTGTCGTTTGATGATATAATCTGGTATATTAGTGGCAGAAACATAGCTATTGTAATGTACGTTGTTTTAGTAATTAGAAAAGGCATCTTCATGGTAATTGTTAATTTAAAATAGAGGTAATGTAAATGATTAGTTGAATGTGTAAGGGTAATGACATTGCCCATAAATCAATTTGAATGTTAGAGTTAGATCAAGTTAAATTGAAGTAATATTGTGTTTTTTTTTATTGCAAGATTGTGTGGTCAATATAATGACTATATATTGTTAAGGTAGCTGAAAGTGTAGAGTGATATTTAGTTTAAATTACAATGCATTGAAATTCTTCTACAAACCATTTTACAATATGTTTCCCATGTGATTTGGTGTTAATCATCGTTTATTATATTGCAATGTTTGTAATGGAAGTCTTATTAGTTTAAATTACTATGATGTTCTATTATAAAAGTAAAAACATGGTTATTATGGTTAGGTCCTTGGTAGTTCCTTTGATTTTAACAACAAACAGAGGTAAGTCATCATTATTTTAAGTTACAATGACTTGTGTTATAAAGGCGATGATAGGGGTAGGTGAAGGTGATGTTTGGAAATTTCATTATGAGTGATAACATGTAATTGAAGGGTCCTTAAATCTAAGGGAAATCAATTTTTATGATTCAGTAAACGAGGATTGTATTTAATTCATGTACATTTTTAAGACTGGGTTGATAACTCGTCGATTAATAAATTTTAATTGGAGCAATTGGTTTGTAATTTGTCAGTGAGTCTTAATCATGGATGGTCAATGTCGGAGTCCTTCTTACTTGCGCCTTCCTGGAGGACGTTTTGTTGTTCATATAATTTATGTTGTACGAGGTCGTAATCATCTTATTGCTTGGTCTGCTTGTGTCGGGTGGGATGTAGACACCTCCATGTTCCTCAGAACAGTTGCCAGCCCTGAGACCTTAAATGGTTAAAATCAATGGGAACCTGGGCTTGAGCGTTTCTTATGTGTCTTGGAGGTCCTAACCATCGCAGGGTAGGATGGAGGGGTAGTCAGTTTTACTTATTGTTGATTAATTTTTGTGTAAGGAATCCAGTGCCGTATCAAGAGTCTCGGGCCCTTTAAAGGCAGGGTTTCCACTCTTGCGACACACATGACAGAGGTTACTAGTTTCTGCCTGAGTAGTCGTCCAGGAGCCTATCTGACCTTCTCTCTCTCTGGAGAAGAGAACTAAGATTAAACACCCTTCTTGCCTGTGCAGAAATAGTAAAATATACTACTATGGATTCTTCCTTCTGTGATCGTACTGTGCATAACCCAGTATGTCGTTAAATGTTTGTGTTGTGCGCCTTATATCTATGATCATGAATGCTTGCAGTTACTTGTTGAGTGTCTTGTGTCTTCTTGTGGTGATCATCGGGGTTGCGTCTTGTTAGTCGTAGGGTGGCGATGTAGAGTCAAGTGTGTCTGATTCCTTTCTACATGCATTCACACACCTTAAACAAAAAAATAATAATTTTTCACCTGTTATCAGAGTTGTTGTTGTAACGAGGAGGCTCCTTACATATGGTATCAGAGCGGGTTTGACCCACGACTTGGGATTCGCTACGACTTCCATTGTCACGATTGATATTATTATACTGTTGTTGATCAAGTTGATTGTGTGCGTGCCATAAATCATTGTTAGAGGACGTCGCGGAGGAAGACGACGGGGTGCTACGGGAGGAGGCGTGACGCCTCCAATAGCATCCACGCCTGAGGGGTCTAACCCCCAGGGAGGTGAGCAGGCTCTCGGACAGGAGCAGATAGTAGTTGGAGACGTGGTCGAGATGATGAGGTCCTTTCAGCGCATGTCTGAGGCACTGATCAACCGATTGGACAGAGACGAGGCCAGGGCGCCGACACCTGCTGAGGTTCCACCGCGCGCACCGACCGTTACATGTAGCATTCACCGTGAACTCGAGAAGGGAAAATTTCCCAAGTTCTTTGGTGCCTCGGATGGCGCTGCCACCGAGGCATGGTTGGAGAATATGGCGATGTGTTTCGCACTTCGCGATTATACCTCCAACATGAAGGTCCGCATGGCGGTCTTTCAACTGAAGGGGAGTGCTCTTCTATGGTGGAAGAAACTCCTACCGTAGCTGAACATGGCTGTTGAAGACGTGTCATGGGAAATGTTTGAGGAATGGTTCCGAGAGAGGTACCTTTCAGAGGAATTCATTGAGCATCAGCTCAGTGAGTTCAACGCGTTACGACAGGGAGGTCATATGGTGCCCGAGTACGAGGCACGTCTCATGGAGCTGCTCCAATATGCTCTGCGCCTTAACACAAAGAAAATCAAGGTCAACTGGTTCGTGTTTGGCCTTAACGACAGCCTGCGTGCAAAGATTAGGATTTTGAGGCCTCAAACCTTGCACGATGTCGTCCAGAAGGCGCTCCTAGCAGAGCAGGAGCTTATCAGTGGGGGTCAGACCAGGACCCCAGCGAGACCCGCAGGGCAGGGTTCATCTGGTACACCGCAGTACCAGACCCCAGTAAGACATACGCTGAGATATTGTGGCTTCCAGAGAGGATCCACTTTCACTACACCCCGACAACCGCTGCCTCAGCAGCGAGCACCCTATCGGGGACCACAACACCAACAACAACGTCGCTCGCAGTAGCAGCAGTTTAGGCCTATTCAGCAGAACAGACTGGGGTTCCAGGCCAGTGGGCTGTCATCTTCTACTTCGGGTACCAGGACTATTGGGCCGAAGAAGGGGTGTTGGACATGTGGGGAGCCACACTACCAGCGTGACTGTCCTGTGGAGAGGACCAGAGTGTCCGGATCAGCCGGACCCACTACAGTGGGAGATATGGGAAAGACCCATCGGATTCATGCAGCGGTGAATAACCGCTAGGAAGAGCACCAGTCCACGGTGCTCGAGACAACAGGTACTGTCGCTGACCAGACCCTTAGTATTTTGATAGACCCAGGTGCTACTGAGAGTTTCATTTCTGGTGCAGTGCTAAAAAGGATTAAGGTAAAGGCAGTCGAACAGGATGAGTTTAGCTTCGCAGAGATGGCTTCAGGAGCCAAACAGAAGGTTGGAGGAAGGGTTACAGTCTGTGCCCTTAACTTGGGAGAGTTTTTCACGAGGGTTGACTTGTACGTCACGATCTTAGGATCTTATGACGTCGTGATCGGTATGGATTGGTTGGATTCGCATGAGGCGATACTCAACTGTAAGATGAAACAGTTGAGCTTGGTCGTTGATGAAGGAAAGAGACGTGTGATAGTAGGACGGAACCAGGGAGTATCCCTGAGGTTCATCTCTTCCTTACAGTTGCGGAAGAGTATGCGCAAGGGGTGAAAAATTTATGTGATCCTCGCGCTAAACGAAAAGGCAGTAGCGGAAAGTCTAGAACACCTTCTGGTGGTGAAGGAGTTTGCGGACGTATTTCCAGAGGATTTACCTAGGATGTCGCCAAAAAGGGAACTGGAGTTTACTTAAGACCTAAAAATGGGGACCAAACCGATAGCGAGAACACCTTATCGAATGTCGACCCCGGAGTTGCAAGAGTTGAAAATGAAAATGAAGGAGTTGCTGGACCTGGGACTGATACGTCCTAGTGTGTCACTGGGGGGTGCATCGGTTATTTTCATACGAAAGAAGGACGGGTCATGGAGGCTTTGCATTGACTACCGTCAACTGAACAAGGCTACGATCAAGAATCAGTATCCCTTACCAAGAATTGATGATCTATTCGATCAAATGAAGGGTGCAATGGTGTTCTCCAAGATCGATTTGTGATCCGGGTATCACCAGTTACAGATCAAGGAGGATGACATCCCTAAGACCGCCTTTAAGATGAAATTTGGACATTACGAATTTACTGTTTTACCATTTGGACTGACAAACGCCCCCGGGGTATTCATGAGTTTGATGAACGGGGTGTTCCGCGAGTACTTGGACAAGTTCGTCCAAGTATTCATTGAATATATCTTGATCTACTCTCGAACGACGAAGGAGCATGAAGAGCACTTGTGCTTGGTACTGCAGTGTCTATGAGAGCACAAATTCTATGGGAAGTTGTCCAAATGCTCTTTTTATCAATCGAGGATTCACTACTTAGGGCCTGTCATCTCTGGCGAAGGTATCGTCGTGGATCCGACCAAGGTTGAGGCTATTATGGAATGGCCTGCGCCAACGAATGTCACAGAAGTGCGTAGTTTTATGGGTTTAGCAGGATACTATTGACGGTTTGTCGAGGGATTTTCGAAGATAGCAAATCCGATCACGGAATTGCAGAAGAAAAACAAGAAGTTTGTCTGGACGAAGAAATGCGCGGAAGCATTTCGGAGGCTTAAAGAGTTTTTGACAACAACGCCTATACTAAAGGTCCCTGACATGGACGCGGACTTCTTGGTATGCACTGACGCATCCAAGGAAGGATTAGGCGGCATCTTGATGCAAGACAGATGAGTGATCGCTTACATTTCGAGGAAGCTGAGAAGGCATGAGGAGAACTACGTGACGCACGATTTGGAGCTATTAGCCATCGTTTATGCCTTGAAGGTTTGGAGACACTACCTTGTTGGATGAAAATTTGAATTAAAGACTGATCATTGTGGGCTGCAACACATTTTCACGCAAAGCAACTTGAACGCGTGACAATGACGTTGGTCAGAATTGCTTAGCGAGTACGACTTTGAGATTACTTACATAAAGGGAACAGTGAACCAAGTGGCGGATGCTTTGAGTCGGAGGCCACACATCTTTTCGGTGTTGCCCCTTCAAACAAATTTACGTGAGAATATTCTCACTTTACAGTGTGACGATGACTGGTACAAAGAAGTCGATGATTTTGTCGGACAAAACACAATGATGTTACCACGATATGAGGGATTTTCTTTTGATAGCCATGGGTTATTGAGGCTTAGAGGTCAAATTTACGTACCTCCAAACGACGAGTTGGGGATGTTGATCCTGAGCGAGGCTCATAGAGCAGTTTACATGGCTCACTCGGGAGTTACGAAGATGAGGGCAAACCTTAAACCCTTATTCTTCTGGAAGGGATTGAAGGTTGACATAGTCAACTATGTGGCCATATGTCTAGAGTGTCAGCAGGTAAAGACTGAACACAAGCACCCGGCAGGATTACTTCAACCACATGCCATTCTGGAATCAAAATGGGAAGTTATTTCGATGGATTTTATTGTTGGATTGCCACTTATGACAAGGAGACATGACTCGATTTTTGTAGTAGTAGACACTCTGACGAAGAGTGCTCACTTTATTCCTGGGCGTACGACGTATCAGGCACCTGACATAGCGAGAGTTTTGATCAGTGAGATTGTGAGGCTGCATGGCATGCCTGAAAAGATTATATCTGATCGAGGATCGGTGTTTACTGGACGATTTTGGATGAGTTTGCAAGAGGCCTTGGGAACTCAACTAAATTTTAGTACTGCATATCACCCAGAGACTGACGGACAGACCGAACGAATGAACCAGACCTTGGAAGACATGTTGTGCATGTATGTGATGGACCAACAAAAGCGTTGGGAGGAATTCTTGCCTCTAGTAGAGTTTGCTTACAACAACAGTTACCAGAGCACCATTAAGATGGCTCCTTTTGAGTTTCTTTATGGGCGACCATGTCAGACGCCCTTGAGTTGGGATCGACTTGAGGATAGGGTCTTGGTGGGACCAGAAGCGATACAAGAAATGGAAGAGCAAAGATTTCAAATTAATAATAAAAGGAAAAGAGTAAATAGTGCAACTGCCATTTTGGCACTAATAAAAGGGGAAAGAAGGGAATAATAAAAATTAGGAAACTAAGGAATGGGGGGGAACATAATAAGGGAAAGAGGGGAACTTATGGTAAAAAGCAAGGTCAACATAGTAAGTAATTTTCAATTAAGAACCTTCTAAAATGAACTAAATTAGCAACTTCATTTTAGGGAAAGTATTTAAACCTGTAAGGGAATCTAGGAACACCTAGGAGTAAATTTAGGAGCAACTCTAGGTGGGTGAGGGAAATGAGACAATTAATAAATTTAAAGAAAATAATTATTGGAGGAAAGAAGGGGATGGATGACACTTGTGCGAAGGAGAATATTTAGAAGATTTTTATTAAAACTTAATTTAAATGTGATTTAGGGAAAGTTGGAGGTTCTAAAAACTCTATAAAAGAAAGGGAAGATGAGGAAGAAGGGGGATCGACTGTTAGCGTAATGTTATGTTGTCGGATATGTGACTTGACTGATTACTTGTGAGGAGTTGGGATTTTCCAGCTTAGATAGGAGTGGTAGCTCAGCCTTGCGAGGCGAGCTGGGAGCTAGACGTACCATCTGGATAGTGTGTGGCCCCTTTGCGGCTCGGGGGGCTAAGGGGGGAGAAGAGTACCCCTAGCGATTAGCTGGGAGGTACCGGTGTAGTCTCGACGGTGGGCGAGTGGGAGTGGCAAGGAGCACGCGGATGTCACCCATAGCCGGCGTATAGGCAATGGTACGCATTTCATTTCTGCATGATAGGGGTATTAGGACCTTCGCCCTCTCTTAATGTTTTCAACATTTTTTTTTATTGGCTTGCGAGATGTATATACTTGACTTAAATCTGCTTGGGTTCTCGTCGGATTTGTTAGTTTTCTTTTTGTTTTCTTCGGCGATTGTATTGTGTCGTGGACATAAAAATATTTCTTCTTAACTCTGCTACTGCAAGTCAGTTGTGGATAAAAAGAGAGATTTTATGACTTCAGTGTTTTCCGACCCTCCTTGGTTCTATGTGATCTTCTACTGTGTTGTACATTTGATTATCTGTGTTTTGTGTATGGAAGGGTAAATTTAGGTCCGCACATGAAATATTTAGGACCTGCATTTCCCATGTCCTCTGAAAGTTGTTGTGGCTCTGTCCCCCGCGTGATTTCACCTACGCGCAAGGGCGAATCTACAATTTTTTATTTTTAACATTTTATGATTTCAGCTAGACTACCACATTGTTTCACTGTAAAATTTTCTGAGTGAGATTGTTTTTCTTACAAGATTTAAGGCGTCTAAGGGCATCCACGACTAGTTGTGTGTGGGTAAACTGTTAACAGTGAAAGCGTTGTTCATATTCAGTTTGCGCAAGTTTTACTGCCCCTTCTCAACAGCTGGCCAGGATAATTTGATTATGGCGACCCCCAACCATTCCAGACTTTAGTAAATCTGCCACAAACATCTCATTACCATTTAAATCATGCTTGGATAGTATAAAATCTATATAAAACGACATTACAAGGTTCTAATAACTCAAATCCTTTGTAAATCATTATCATTTTAGTCATGTTCTTTTTATAATGAAAATATTCCAGCATAGTATAAAGAAATCAAACATTCCTAAATCTCATTAGTAATTCTGTAAAAAAATAAGTATTGTGATCTTTTATCATTGTAAAGAAGAAATTTTATATTATTGCTAATCACTTTGTTACACGAATACGACGCCACATTAATAACTTATTCGCAATAATTATGATGCAAGTTACAACCTCAATTAATTTACTAAAGGATGGAAATGATATCATATAGATATTACATGTGTTAACGAGGATTCAAATTTATAGTAGTTGATAATTTTATAAATATAAATTGATACCTAATTTGGAGCCAGAAATTAATAGAAATGATCACCAATCCTCAGTGTTTCCTCTCTCGAAGGTTAAATGTTTCTTACTGCTTAATCTTTAAGGCTTCGACCTTCCTGTGCTTGTAAGTTTTAGGTGAAATTTTTTCATGCTTGTACGGAATTCGTGCCATATTTTGAGCTTGGCCACCTGTTGCAAAAAAAACAAAAAACAAAAAGGAAACGGGGGATTTAGAAACTTAGTAATTGCCTGCACTGGTCAATAAATCGATTGATTCCAGTTTACACGCTCATCTCTTTAATTGTTGAACCAGAAGTCGTGGTTGAATAATTTAAGTCTGTATAGGGAGGGTGATCTAAGCCACGCCTCGTTTTAAAAATAATTTGAAGATAAAACTACTGTCCGAGCCATCGCCAACGATGGAGTCATGACCTGGTCAATTGCTATGATTTCTCAGCTTCCTGACTCTCAGCGCTTATAAACTATTCCATGCTCCTAACTCCTTTGAATTTTTGAGTCGTTTTAACTGTAAACCTGGAGATGATCGAGTGCACAATGTACAGATTTAGAACCCCACCCTAATTTCTTTTTTCAGCGATTTATTGGTAGCCTTTCTCCTTCAAGCTTGACAGAAGTTTTTAGTGACAGTTAGTTTTCCATCTAGCCCAACGATTTCAGTATTAACGCAGACATTAACCTTACCTGGCCTGAATGGTCTTAAATGCCTTTCATTGCTATTTATTATCGCTAGGTTTTCGCTCTTAATAACTGACAGGTAGCATTGTTAGCTATGCTCTAGAGTTAACTACCTAGCTTGCTTCATGTTAATGACACGATTCTTTACTATTTATTTAATGACAACATCTAGTGTTTAGATTGTTACCCTTGTATCAAGGATTGGTGATTGATTGGAGAGTGATTAGAAATACATTAGAAATGGCCACCTATAAGATTTAAGGTGATTGTTATCTTATCGCAAGGTGAAGTGATATAAATGAATTATTGTTATTATTGTTTACATTAACCTTTGTGTACTGAATGATAATGTTGATGCTAATTATTTGGGTAATGCCAACTTGCAATGCTATTTTTGTTCATGGTTAAAGTTAATGTAATGTGATGTTTAAAGTCAATACTAATGTTTAGGGTGAGGTTGAATTTCTATTATTTTTGTTCTATGGAAAAGTTAATGTATTTGTTATAGATCACATATAAGGTGCAAGGTGGTCGTCCTTATGCTTAGTTATGGTAATATAAAATTTGATGTGGTAATTATTGTATGGTGAGGTAAAATGGTAGTATGGTAGGTTATTCAATGACATCTCATTGATTGGGACTTTCCTATTTATTATCTATTATGATTTTATCTATCATATATTATGTTTTTATTTGGTTCAGGTCAATTATGTCAATTATTATACTTACCCACTTGATAAGAATTGATGGTAGATTTTGACATGAAATATTTATGGCTAAATGTGTTAGATTGTATTGTGAGGTAAATTAGTAGTATGGTATGTTATTTATTAATGTTAAACAATCAATTATTATGCATTAGTATTGGGAAATTGAATTTAATTGAATTTACATTATTTTAAGGGTAGATTTGGCATCTCGTCAACTAATGGAAATTGAAGGGAGTAATGGATCGATACTTAATTGTAATTGAGTCGGAGATAATGCCTTCTCTTGTTGAGGGTTGGTTGTTTTCGAAGTCCTTCAGATTTGAGCTTTCCGTAGAGTTCATGGTTGTTCATTAATTATTGTTGTGCTTGGCTGAAATCAGTTTATTTCTTGTTCTGTTGGTGTTGGGTGGGATGTAGACACCTCCATGTTCCTTAGAACAATCACTAGCCCTGAGACCTTAAATGGTTAAAATCGATGGGAACCTTGGCTTGAGCATTGCTTATGTGTCTTGGAGGTCCTAACCATTGCAGGGTAGGATGGAGGGGTAGTTAGTCTTACTTACTGTCGATTGATCGTCATTAAATGCATGCAGTTACTTGATGTGTGTCTTATGTCGTCTTGCTGTGTTCGTCATGATTGCGTCTTGTTCATCGTCGGGCGGAAACGCAGAGTCGAATGTGTTGTTCCCTTGTACACGCGTGCACACACTTTTAAAAGAAAAAAAAAATTGCACTTGTTATAAGAGGTTTGTCATCGTAACGAGGAGGATCGTTACACAAAGCGACCTAAACGCGTGACAACAACGTTGGTCAGAATTGCTTAGCGTGTACTACTTTGAGATTACTTACATAAAAGGAATAGTGAACCGAGTGGTAGATAAATTGAGTCAGAGACCACACATATTTTCATTGTTTCCTCTTCAAACGAATCTACGTGAAAAGATTCTAACTTTACAGCCTGACGATGACTGGTACAAAGAGGTCGATGGTTTTATCGGACAAAACACAATGATGTTACCAAGATTTGAAGGAGTTTCATTTGATGACGATGGTTTATTGAGGTTTAAAAATCGGATTTACGTACCACTGAATGACGAGTTGAGGATCTTGATCCTAAGCAAGGCTCATAAAGCAGTTTACATGGCCCAGGAGTCACGAAGATGAGGGAAGACATTAAACCCTCATTCTTATGGAAGGGAATGAAGGCAGACATAGTAAAATATGTGGCCAGATGTCTAGAATGTCAGCAGGTAAAGTTTGAGCATAGACATCCAGTAGGATTACTACAGCCACATGCTATTCCAGAATCAAAATGGGAGTTTATTTCGATGGATTTTATTGTTGGATTTCCACTGATGACAAGGAGACACGACTCAATTTTTGTAGTAGTAGACACTCTGACGAAGAGTGCTCACTTTATTCCTATGCATACAATGTACCAGGCACCTGACATAGCTAGAGTTTTCATTAGAGAGACTGTGAGGTTGCATGGCATGCCTAAAAGGATTATATCCGATCAAGGATCGGTGTTTAGTGGATGATTTTGGACGAGTTTCCAAGAGGCCTTGGGAACCCAACTTAACTTCAGTACGACATATCACCAGGAGACTGACGGGCAGACCGAACAAATGAACTAGACCTTGGGGGACATGTTGCACATGTACGTGATGGACCAACAAAAGCATTGGGAATAATTCTTTCCATAGGTGGAGTTCGATTATAACAATAGTTACCAAAGCACCATTAAGATGGCACTTTTTGAGTTGTTTTACGGGTGACCATGTCAGATGCCTTTGAGTTGGGATCGGATTGAGGATAGGATCCTGGTGGGACCAAAAACGATCCAAGAACTGGAAGAGAAAATGAACACCATAAGAAAAAGGATTAAATAAGTGTAGGATTGACAGAAGAGTTATGTTGATGTGCACTGTGTCGACCGTAGTTACGAGGTTGGCGATCGAGTCTTCTTGCGGGTTAAAACCACATAAGAGTTCCATCAAGTTTGGAAAGGGAGCTAAACTCTCTCCTAGGTTCATGGTACCCTTCGATATTGTGAAGAGAAAGGGGCCCGTGGCCTATCGACTAGCCTTGCTTGATTCTTTGAGGTGTATGCACGACGTTTTTCACGTATCTGCTTTGAGACATTATATTAGTGATCCTACACATGTTATTGACATGAGTTCTTTGCAGGTGTCGGACGAGGGGGTGCTCATGGCTAATCCAATATGCATCCTGGATCGTCTTGTTTGATAGCTACGGCGTCAGACAGTAGATCGGGTCAAGGTCTAGTGGGAAAATTATATTCCACACTCGATGACCTGGGAGGACGCATATGATATGCACCAACAATTTCCATTTTTGTTTGATAGATAGACTTATGATACTGTGATACACATTATTTCGACACTTATACTATGAAACTTCGAGACGAAGTTTAGACCAAGAGGGGGTGTATGTAACATCCTGCTCTTGTGCATTGAGCGAACTTATTCTTTGAGGACACTTTCTCGCAAGTAATCGAGATTATTCTGCTATTAAAACATTGATTTTTATTATGAGGCGTTATGGGTTGATGACATGTTGTTTTAATGCATTGACATAGACAGGTTCTATTGATTCATTTTTACTAAGTGTGTAGGATTTTGGACCTCGAGGATGTAGAGGCATCGATGGAACCCCTTGGACTCTGGATCGAGTCAGGGAGTGAACCATTGGGGTTTGATTGTTTTATATGTGATATTAGTGCATATGATTAGATGATATGATTATGGATATATTGCTGACATGATTCGTTGATGATGCAGGCTGACAATAACTTGCCGACCAGACTCACATGTGGAGTAGAGAGGTCACACATGACTACTAGATATGTTGAGGAAGAGGTGTGGACAACAGCCCTGCCACAACCTACTAGAACTCCCTCCATGGCTCGAACTATAGGTTAACATTTACCTAGTTCAAGAGGACCCACAATGTTGTGAGGGAAGAATGTGATAGTCACTCACGATGATTCTAAGGGGCACGCAATAAGGCGAGGGAATTATTCCTTAGAGGCCCTTAGTCTCTGACAAGTTCACGTGGAGGAGTATTGACTCCAGGGGTTTTTTATGTCTACCAAATCAGTCAAGAGGTGAGAGGCACCCTTGGAGCACGTGGTCCATCCTGAAGAGCATGTCACGCAAGAAAAATGGAAAGAGGCGAGTGGCACCCTTGGAGAACGTAGTGCGTCCTGAAGGGCACGTTGCACAAGGGAAACAAATGAGGCGAGTGGCACCCTTGGAGAACCTAGTGCATCCTGAAAGGCACATCGCATTGTTAATGATAAACGAATGAACCTATATGGACTTAGGACGAATAACATGATAATAAATTTCTAAAACAATTTCCCTAATAAATTGTCACTCAACGCGAAAATTAAACTCTAGGTCTAAACTATACTGGTGGCAGAATTTTTCTATCCTTTTAATCTCTCTCTCTCTCTCTCTCTCTATATATATATATATATATAATAAATAATGATGATAATCTACATTAATCTTGTAAAAAGAAGGGAGTAAGCAATTCAATTGATTCATAAAAATCAGTAGGGAATTTTGTTTAAAAAGGGGGAAATAATTGTTCTAGTATATAATGATAATTTAAAATTTATTAATTAAAAAGGGAAAGGGGAAAAAGTTAATTTCTACACCTGCCAAATTGAGTTCTAAATGAAAAGGGGAAAGAGGGAAATCTAAAATAATTAGGAAACTAGGAAAAGAGGGAAACATAAAAAGAAAAGGAAACACAAGGGAAAAAGTAGAAAGTCAAACTTAATAAGGTATCTAGCATTTAAGAAATTTCTAATTTAAACCGAACTAGCAAATCAATAATGGGGGAAGTCATTATAACCTGTAAGGGAATTTGGGGACAACTAGGAGCGATTCTAGGAGTGACTCTAGGTGGGTGAGGGAAATAAGGGTAATTAATTAATTAAGGAAATTAATTTATGGAGGAATGAAGGGGATGGGTGACACTTGTACGAGGAGGAATTTTAGGAATTAATTTATTAAACATTAATTTAAATGGGATTTTGGGAAGGTAAAGGAGTTCAAAACTATATATAATGGAGGGAGGAGAAGGAGGAAGGATCTCTTCTGTTTGCGTAACGTTATGCTACAAAAATCTATACTTGATTGACTTAGCTTGTGGGAGTTGGGATACCCAGCTCAGTGAGGAGTGGTAGCTCAGCCTTGCAAGGCAAGCTGGGATCTAGTTGAATATATGGATAGTGTGCGTTGCCCCTTTGCGGCTTGGGGGGATAAGGGGGAAGAAGAGTACCTGTAGCGTTGGCTGGGAGGTACTGGTAAAGTCTCATCAGTTGACAAGAAGTAGTTGCACGAAGTGCGTAGGACATCAACTCAGAGCGGGCGATCGGGGAACAATACGCTTTCCTTATTTTTGCATGGTAGATTGTAGTAGGATTTATGCTTTCGATTTGCATGTTTAATTGGGTAAGTAAATTGATTGTCTTAGCATTCTAGTTGATGACTGAATTTTTTCATAGCTTATAGCTTGATGATTTATTGACTCCCATGTCCTTAAATTCCTGACATGTCTTGACCGCCCTGTGGTGTATTGATTTGTGAAGATTGTGGTTGTTTTTACCTTTCGTCCCTAGTTCATCAGTCCTCGCCTGAGAAATCGGCCAGAAGCCTGATCTACAGTTGTCACTTCAACATTAATAGACCTATGGATCTCAACACCCTGCTTTTTTGTGCATGGATGATGAGCGAAGGACATTCCTGCCAGTCGTCTACCTCCGTTATTATCCTTGGTTGATTGTTTGACTTGCACCCTCTAGAAAATACCTCTGCGTATGGATTATCTTGCGCCCTTGTTGGTTTTTCTCTGCGCCTTGACTGATAGAATCCCAATGATCATTTCAATGACTTTTCCCATTGGATCCTTTCGTTTCTCTTATTGTTGTCTGCGTTGTATTGGTATTTTGGCAATGGAAAAATGAATTGATTTCATGTCTGCATTTTTGTATTGGTATCCTGGAATGGAAAAATGTTTTTATTTGTTATTCCTCTCTACGTTGTATTGGTATTCTGCCAATGGAAAAATGATTCGATTCCCTGTCTGCATTTTTATATATGGTATTCTGGCAATGGAAAAATGAATTGATTTCCTGTCTACATTTTTGTATTGGTATCCTGGAATGGAAAAATGTTTTTATTTGTTATTCCTTTCTGGGTTGTATTGGTATTCTGGAAATGGAAAAATGATTTGATTCCATGTCTGCATTTTTATATTTGGTATCCTGGAAATGGAAAAACATTTTTTTGTGTTATTCATGTCTGCGTTGTATTGGTATCCTGGCAATGGAAAAAAAAAATCATTTCCCTGTCTGTGTTTTTATAATTGGTATCCTGGTAAGGGAAGGCCATTTTGGTCATTCCTGTATGCGTTTGCATTTGGCATCCAGGCAATGAAAAAGGGAAACCACGATTTTTCCATTTAAAACGTGTCTGAGATAGATGTTGAAATGCCCACGTTTTTTCTTTTAAAAGTTGATAGAGATTCTTGTTGAAATACCCATGTTTTTGCTTTTAAAAGTTGACAGAGATTGTTGTTGAAATGCACATGTTTTTTCTTTTAAAAGTTGATTGATATTGTTGTTTAAATGCCCACGATTTTTCTTTTAAAATAAGATTGAGATTGTTTTTTAAATGCCCATGATTTTGCTTTTAAAATGAGACTGATATTGTTGTTTAAATGCCCACGATTTTGATTTTAAAATGAGTCCGAGATTGATGTTTAAATTCCCATATTTTTCCTATTAAATGTGACTAAGTTTGATGTAAATAACCACTGATTTGACCAAAAAAAAAATTGACTGAGTTCGCTGTTGAAGGGACACGAATTTGCTATTTAGAATGTTGACTGCGTTGATTGTTGAATGACCACGAGTTGATCCTTCTACAGTTTGTATTGTCTTCTTATTCTCCTTCAATTTGAATGTACCCAACCTTCTCACTGCCAAACATTAGTTGCTACAACGATGTTATTGGTCAGATTAATTGCTATGTAACTACCTTGTTAATTGCCAGGCTAATTGCTACAAAAATGTCAAAGGACATCAGTTTCCTTCTTAATATTAATTTCCACAGTGATGTCAATTGCTACAACGATGTTCCCTTCTTAATGTTATAGACAACTAGTTATTTTTGGTACGGTTATCTTAGATAGACGACATGTGTAATTTAATTGATTACAAGTGTGATATTGTAGCATTTTACATTGATGTGGCTAATGTAGTTATATATTGTCATTTGATAGTTAGATGGTAATTTCGGGGATTACTTAGAATTACCCTTTTATATGGTGATTAATGGTTAAATGAGTTTAGGAGTATTGACCAAAGTATAGATTAATCTTGCTAAATTAAATTGTAGTTAATTATTAAATCATAATGCAACATTGTCGAACTGATTCATAATTGAGGTTATTTGGATTGAAATTAATGCTTGATTGTATTGTAGAATTGTCAGTTGATTCGAAGGTGATGTTATTTATATTGAAAGTAAAAACTATGGTGTAAAGTAGAATGGCCGATTGGATTGTATTAATTGTTAATCAGTTGATAAGTTAAAGACTAAATTATAATTTAGACTAGCTAAATTTCAATGGATACTCAATGTCAAAAACAATTTGTAACTGTTGACTAGTTTAGACTTGATGATTGGGTCGGGTGTTTGATGAAGCCGTGACTTCCCTGGTATACGTCCTCTTGTGTCTTGTCAACCTTTGTGTGGGGTGTGGGTATAGTATCCCTGTCAGTACTCGAATCCTAGCACGTCAGATTTTTCTAGAGTCCTTGGTCCAGATAGGATGTGTTGCACCAAGGTTATTGACGCATCTATCACCTGGGGACGGCATGATCCCGAATGAGGGATTCATGGTGCACCCTATTTGGATAGCGACGAATGATAATTTGGTCGGAGTTGATGCCTTCCGTGTGCGTGTTGTTGAGCATTGTAAGTTTGTTTTTACACACGGGTTGAACACCTTCAGGCGTTTGGTTCGCACGCCTTGAGGTTCTAGTCTTTGTTCATCAAGGTCATTGTGTCGGGAGGGGGATGTTGTCCCTTGGATTGTAGGCATGGTTCTGTTGTTTCGGGCGGGTAGTCATTTCTCCTTGTATTAATGCACATTTCACCCCATTTATCCTATGCTAGTGCGTTGAGTCATAGCTGGTTGTTGCTTGGACTGAATGCTTATGTTCATCATCAGTGGTGAGGTAAATTATTTTCGTCATCGCCTTCTTTCCCTGAAAAAAAAAATTAAAAATTGCACTTCTTCTTCTCTTGTAGTCGTAACAAAGGAGGGTCATTTTATCCACACTCCCCTAGATGTGTGATGACTAATACTAGTTGTCTACTAGATATATTAGGTTGAAATGTTTGAATATTTCACATTTGGATTATATGTAGAGTTAGTTCGATATAGTCAAAACTCCAACATATTTCAACAAAGGAAGAGATGGGAGATGCGAGATGGAATTAAGGGTTTAAAGGGAGCCTAGTGATTCTAAGTCAATTGAAGATCACATTTGGGATTCGATATTCCATTCCTTGTTTCCTCACATAGTTCCTACCATGTTTAAATTATAATAATTCAATTTTAAAGATGGATGAATGTTGAATTAATATTATTTCTTTAATGAGGATTATTTGAAGTTTNATTTACTTTATTTATTTGTATGCATGATTAGTTGTTAACATTTTAAAAATTACATTAGGAACATCGCTTGTTATTATCGTCTACATGTGGGATATGTGTGTGCTAGCTATGCCTAAATATCCAACACACACACAATACTATGGTTCAATAAACACATTAGTTACTAATGTCTAGGTTATTAATGAATTAATCAATAAGTTGACAGTTTGAAGTTATGTTATATGAATATAAATATCATCAATAAGATAATAATTAGTTCCCATCTATAAATATTATATGAAGTTATAATAAATGAGTATAATAATTAGTTCACATCTAAGGCTCTTTTATTTATATATTAGACTTTATTATCCAAAATTAACTATTCGTTATAATTATTCCTTTAGTCAAAGGGTCACTACAATTGGAAAAGACCACCAAAGTGGGGGACTGGTTCCTTTTTGAGGAGTTTACAATGATAAGAGTCTATGGTTTGGAAGAGAAGCCATATCAAAAGTGACTGTTGAATTTGGTAGAGAAGCCATATCAAGAGACTAAAAAAAGTGAAATTCATTTAGTTACTGACTAAAAATCCAAGCATATTATTAAATTAAATATTGATCGGATGAATTTCAAGGAAAAACAAAATCTGCACAAGTAGGTGCAAAGACTAAACATTCAGCCATGAATCAATCAACTCAGAGATAAATAAGGGATAGACAATAGAGAAAATTCTTATCCTTCACTCATCATCCATGCACAGAAAAGAAGGCCATTTGAATCTATAGGTATTTAAACACCGAAGTGATGACCGTTGATTCGGCTCCTAGCCAATTGTTCAGGCATAGAGTGATGACTTAAGGGATAAGGGGTGAAAGATAAAAACAAAATCATTTCTTAATAATCAATAAAACCCACACAGAGAAGTCATTGAAATCAAAAGTTTGGTTCGCCAAGAGGCTATCATTCAACTCGGAGGTTTATCATTCACAATGCACAGTCTATCAATAAAAATGCAGAGATGTACTCAAGTTAAAGAAATTAAAAATGCAGAGATAAATCGAAGTTTTAATAAATCAATCCGTAGAGGTACTCTCTCATAGGAAGGCACAAAGACTAGACATTCATCCATCAATCAATCAACTCAAAGATAAGTAAGGTGTCCATAGACAACATGGAAAATTCTTATCCTTCACTCATCATCCATGCACATAAAAGTAGAGCATTTGAATCTATAGGTCTTTAAACACCAAAGTGACGACCGTCAATTAGTCTCCTGGCTGACTACTCAGGCACAGACTGATGATTAAAGGGATAAGTGATAGAATATAAAACCACAATCTTTTCATAATAATCAATAAAACCCACACACTGAATTCATTGAAATCAGAAGCTGGGTTCGCCGAGGGAAATCAATTCAAAAAAACAATGATGGGATGGGAGATGTAAGATGGAATTAAGGGTTTAAAAGGACCTGGGTGATTCAAAGTCAATTGAGGATCACATTCGGTATCCGATATGTGATTCCTTGTTTCCTCACATAGTTCCTACCATGTTTAAGTTATAATAATTCAATTCTAAATATGGATGAATGTTTAATTATTACTCTTTCTTTAATGAGGATTATTTGAAGTTTGATTTACTTTATTTATTTTTATGCATGATTAGTTGTGACCATTTTAAAAATCTTCATTAGGAACATCTCTTGTTATTATCGTCTATGTGTGGGATATGTGTGTGCTAGCTATGCTTAAATATCCAACACACATACAATATTATGGTTGAATAAACACATTAGTTACTAATGTCTAGGTTATTAATGAATTAATTAATAAGTTGTCAATTTGAAGTTATATTATATGAATATAAATATCATCAATAAGATAAGCATTCAATAACTTTGGTCAATACGTGTGAAGTAATACTGTATGAATATAAATATCATCTATAAGATAAACATTCAATAAGTTCGGTCATCACTATAAGTAATTTTTAAATTGTCTTCAATATTAAGTTATATTAAGATGAGGTGGAGAAAATGGAGCAAATGTAATATTGGGAGGCTTTGTTGGAGTTAGAAATCTAGATTGAGAGCAATCATGACAATAATTTCAAATGTAAGTGTATCATAGTCTATTGTAAATATAGTAATGTGAGTTTTAATGGGATATATATTTTGAAGAAGATGCAATTGAGTGAGTCTTAATTGTCACAAAATTCATGAAAATTTACCTTCTTTATATTGAATTAGTTTGAAATTTTAAAACTTTAA
>JZKD02S0749919.1:0-14871 GCA_000966675.3 Picea glauca
TCAACGGTCCAGATTCAACCTTAATCTGACGGCTTAGATTACATCATGATTTCACATATCGCGATATCAGGATTCCTGATGTCAATAATCTTTGACATGTCCAACTCTCGATCCCCGAAACTCTGACAAAGACTGGAATCAACGGTCCAGATTCAACCTTAATCTGACGAATTAGATTACATCATGATTTCACATATCGCGATATCGGGATTCCTAATTTCAATAATCTTTGACATGTCCAACTCTCGATCCTTGAAACTCTAACATGGTGTAAGTTTTCTTATGTCACATGTGTTAAATAACTGCCACGTGTCACCCTAGTTCATGACTTACATGTGCTTGGCATGTTGAATCAATCTGACACTTGTCATTACTTGGTTGTGCCACGTGTTCCTAGCTGACGTGGTTTGCTGACATGAGTCAGATCGATAGTTCATATGTGATCTTTATTTTACGGCTCAGATTATGTCGCGATTTTTCATATCGCGAAATCAGGATTCCTGTTGCATTGTTTCTTTGACATCTCCAACATGCGCATCCTCGAAACTCCAACAGGGAGTCGGATCAATGGTCCACATAACCCCCTGAGATGGACGATCCTCCTACTTTCGAGATTTGTGAGCCCTCTACTCCTTGCACTTTTAAAGATCATGCAAGTTTTCCTCAGTCCAACGGTGGTTGGACCCTGCGCTTAGATCTAACGCCTAATATCTATCCTCCTCTTCAGCATGCTCTTCTTGTCTTTATTCAGATCTAACGGCCCTCATGCTGTTGGGAATTTTGGATGGGATCCAACAATCAGAAATGCTTCTCAGGCCTTCGATCATTTTGTCAATGTTGCATTGCCTTCGATCATTCGATATTCCTGGACTTATCTTCTCTTTGCCTGTTGATCATCACTGCTATACTCAATCCATCATTATTGTTGTACTTGCCATCAATGACAAGCTTATGCTGCCTATAAAACATACCAAACATCCTCTGCACTATCTCTTCTGATCTTATCGAGGTTTCTCTGCAACTTCTTCCCAAAATACTTCTGGTGCCCGTCTATTACATTCTTCCTTTATTCATGCCATCTTCATTGCTATACTTGCCATAAATGACAAGAATATGCTACCTGTTAAACATTTCCAACAAACCATTGGCATATTATGCCCCCCAACACTGGCTTGTTGACTAGGTACTTTAGGACTGAGTGATCTGTAAACATCTTAAAATGTTTTCCCAATAAGTAGTGTCTAAACTTCTGAAGTGCGTAAACCATAGCTAGGCCTTCTCTTTCCATTGTGTTATAGTTCTATTCTGAGTCAGATAGTTTTCTTCTTGCAAATTCTATCGGGTGATCCAAGTCTCCTACTCTTGGCTGTGCTAAGATAGCTCCCAGTGCTATCGCTAATGCATCTACATGCACATGGAATGCCTTTCCCCAGTCCGAAAATACTAATATCGGTGTAGTGACCATCTATTCCTTCAGGGTATCCAGACCATGTTTACACTCGTCATTCCATTGGTACTTTGTATCCTTCCTTAGCAGTTATTCCATTGGTGTTGTGATCTGTGCATATCCTTCAATAAATTTCCAATAGTATCATGTGTGTCCTAATGTCACTCATAGATAATGGATTGTTTTCGGTGCTGGTAAATTAACGATGACAACGACCTTTGCCAGATTGACAAATATCCCTTGTTTGCATACTATATGGCCCAATAGTATCCCAAACGGTGTTCCAAATATGCATTTCTTTATTTTCAGTGATATCTAACACTGTCTGCATTGCTCTAGCATCAAGCATAAGACTTCTACATTGTTTTTCAACAAAATATAGACTATCCAGTTGTCCAAATATACTTCGCGAAACTGGTGGATGAATTATTTAAATGATACAATAACCACTCTGGAGAAGATTGCTGGTGAATTCTTCAATCCAAAGGGAATGATTGTATATTGGTAAGATCCCCATTCTATCATGAATGTGGTCTTGTATCTATCCTCATGTGCTTTCTTAATCTGATGGTAATCTGATAATCCATTGGTGAATGAGTACGCTTTGTGTCCCCCCACATTCTCTAGAACTTCATCCATGAATGGTGTAGGGAATGGGTTGTGTAGGCATGCATCATTTAACTTCCTCAAGTCGACGTATATCTTGATCCCTCTTCCTTGTTTCTTGTCTTGTATGACCATTGGGCTTATCCATTCAGATTCCTCGACTGGTTCGATTATGCTAGCTTCAAGCATTCGGTCAATATCCTCTTTAACTTTCTGTTTATATATAGGGTTCAGTCTATATGGTAGTTGTCTGATCGGTCTCACGTCAGGTCTGAGAGGTATTTTCATTTCTCCCAGTTCACCTACTATACCTTTCATCTCTGTAAATGTTGTAGGAAATAATTCATTGTATTCGCGCAACAGTTCTGTAATGCTTTCTACTATTGGGTCATCCTAGTAGTCTCCAATGTTGGCTATTTTGGGATGTTCCGGTGTACCAATGTTAAATTTCTTTACCTTGATTGGCATGGAAATAACTTCATATTCTATTTGTGGCCCCTTCACATCTCTGTCACCTTCTACTTCTGAAATCTAAATGTTACATGGGTTCTCTTCGTCCGGTATGCCCTCCTGTACCTGGTAACATGACAGTAGTTCCTTGACTATCTGTTTATTTTGCTACTGCTCTTCGGTAATAATTTCTACTTCTGGATCCCCAATGAATATGACTCCTCTGATTCATTTCAAAGCTATGTCTATGTTGGGGTTCTCATGCTCGAATGAGAAAGTGGTGGTAAAGTTTTGCTGCAATGTCGCCCATGTTGTAGTTCCTTTGCACAGTTCTTGATCTGTATACCAGTTCGCTGGTATGCCTTCTAATGTATGAATAAAGTGTTAAGGCCATTCCTCTGGTGATGTCAATTTCCACATCGTTTCGCACTCCATCAAGTGTTTCACTGGTGTCCCTGATCCTTCATATTTATGTTATTTTCTTTTTTTCTGTGCTATGTCGAACCTTATGTGCAGTAGCCTCTTACATTGGTACCAGTTTGTGATGGTCTCCTTGTGTGCGCCCCACCATCTGGTGGGTGTGGCCTTGAGTGATAATTCTAGTCCCAGTAGCCTCTGGTTCTCTAATACTTCATCTTCATATTGTGTCAAGAATGTTTCCAAATCATTAAGTCCATGGAAACTGGGTGGTTATGCAATTTCTATGCCTATCCATCGTACTGCGCGGTCTATTATTGCACATCTTCTCATGGATACTTCATGTAGTCTCTGATGCCAGTTTTCTCACCTGGTGTCTAAATCCATAGCACATGAAATAATACTGCACCAACTTAGTACCCTATCTATAGTTGGGTTTACATAATCCTCCTCACGTGCAGTTGTTCTGTATAACTGGTCAATTTCCTCTAAGTCTAGGAAAGTGGGTTCTACGAACCTTTCCCCTTCTGATGGATCTAGTGGTGCTATAACCCTATAATCTCTGGATTGAAATGTCATTTTTCTTGTCTTCAAATTAATTATGGTTTGGTTGTCAAATGCCCAATATAGACTGAGTAGTGTCGGGTATGGTGTTGTGCCATCTACTATTTTGATGACTTCAAAATCTTCTTTGGTGTGCACACCATCAAGATCTACCATTACACCCTTCAGCCTCTCAATTGGTAGGACTCTAGGTTGGTTCGCTAGTTTTAATTGGACATTCGAATATCCCAAGGTTGGTTCTCCTATGCATTTCCAGGTTTTCTTGAGTAGTACATTTAATTTGAATCCTAGGTCCAGTATGATATCTCCCATATTGAAATCCCCAATGTTGGCATTCAATCTAAATTCCCTACTTGTTCTTCTCCTTGTGTGTAGGTGATTGACAATCTTTGGTTCTAGCTTTTGTTCTGTCTCATTGCTACATTTCTCTAAGATGTTTTTCAAAATTTTCACAGATGAAGGATCACTTAATATTTTGATGCATGACTATAAAAATTATTTGACAGTACTTACTTGTCCCTTGAGTGACATTTCTTTGATATGATCCAATGATGGCAACATTTCGTATTCTGGGGCTTCGTGGGTTGGTTGCGTAGTGGAGGTTGACGTTGTGTCCTTATTTTAAAATTCTTGTCTAGCTTCCTTAAAAATCTCCTTTTCTTTGGGCACATCGAACTGCTCCCTTGGTTCGATGTTCTTCCTTACCCACAAGTTTTGTGCACGTTCTTGTCGGGCTATGTTGTTTCCTGTCTTTGTTCCTCCACGGGTGACTATGTTGATATTTCACCCATCCTCCATTTCTTCGGATGAAATCCATTGAACATTCTAGTTGTTCTGGTTCCTTTTTTTCTGGATCTTTACTAACAGTGTCGGGCATTCCTCTGTCTCATGATCTGATGCACGAAAGTACATACAGATTGCTGGCAGCAGTGGGCATTCCCTTTCATAATGTCCTGGTTGCTGAAAATTGTGACATGTGACTAGTCCTCTGCCACGTCCGAATCCTCCTCTGGCTCGTCCTCCTCCTTGATAGCCTACTCTATCCCCTCTCGGCACGTTATATGGTGGTGCCTGGTTGTACTACGCGGTATTATACTAGGGTTGCGTCGGGTTGTACTGTGGTTGTGTATTGTTGTATGGTTGTTGCACAGTGTTGTACTATTGTTGTGGAGTATTGTATGGAGTTGGGGNGCTGCCTATAAAACATACCAAACATCCTCTGCACTATCTCTTCTGATCTTATCGAGGTTTCTCTGCAACTTCTTCCCAAAATACTTCTGGTGCCCGTCTATTACATTCTTCCTTTATTCATGCCATCTTCATTGCTATACTTGCCATAAATGACAAGAATATGCTACCTGTTAAACATTTCCAACAAACCATTGGCATATTATGCCCCCCAACACTGGCTTGTTGACTAGGTACTTTAGGACTGAGTGATCTGTAAACATCTTAAAATGTTTTCCCAATAAGTAGTGTCTAAACTTCTGAAGTGCGTAAACCATAGCTAGGCCTTCTCTTTCCATTGTGTTATAGTTCTATTCTGAGTCAGATAGTTTTCTTCTTGCAAATTCTATCGGGTGATCCAAGTCTCCTACTCTTGGCTGTGCTAAGATAGCTCCCAGTGCTATCGCTAATGCATCTACATGCACATGGAATGCCTTTCCCCAGTCCGAAAATACTAATATCGGTGTAGTGACCATCTATTCCTTCAGGGTATCCAGACCATGTTTACACTCGTCATTCCATTGGTACTTTGTATCCTTCCTTAGCAGTTATTCCATTGGTGTTGTGATCTGTGCATATCCTTCAATAAATTTCCAATAGTATCATGTGTGTCCTAATGTCACTCATAGATAATGGATTGTTTTCGGTGCTGGTAAATTAACGATGACAACGACCTTTGCCAGATTGACAAATATCCCTTGTTTGCATACTATATGGCCCAATAGTATCCCAAACGGTGTTCCAAATATGCATTTCTTTATTTTCAGTGATATCTAACACTGTCTGCATTGCTCTAGCATCAAGCATAAGACTTCTACATTGTTTTTCAACAAAATATAGACTATCCAGTTGTCCAAATATACTTCGCGAAACTGGTGGATGAATTATTTAAATGATACAATAACCACTCTGGAGAAGATTGCTGGTGAATTCTTCAATCCAAAGGGAATGATTGTATATTGGTAAGATCCCCATTCTATCATGAATGTGGTCTTGTATCTATCCTCATGTGCTTTCTTAATCTGATGGTAATCTGATAATCCATTGGTGAATGAGTACGCTTTGTGTCCCCCCACATTCTCTAGAACTTCATCCATGAATGGTGTAGGGAATGGGTTGTGTAGGCATGCATCATTTAACTTCCTCAAGTCGACGTATATCTTGATCCCTCTTCCTTGTTTCTTGTCTTGTATGACCATTGGGCTTATCCATTCAGATTCCTCGACTGGTTCGATTATGCTAGCTTCAAGCATTCGGTCAATATCCTCTTTAACTTTCTGTTTATATATAGGGTTCAGTCTATATGGTAGTTGTCTGATCGGTCTCACGTCAGGTCTGAGAGGTATTTTCATTTCTCCCAGTTCACCTACTATACCTTTCATCTCTGTAAATGTTGTAGGAAATAATTCATTGTATTCGCGCAACAGTTCTGTAATGCTTTCTACTATTGGGTCATCCTAGTAGTCTCCAATGTTGGCTATTTTGGGATGTTCCGGTGTACCAATGTTAAATTTCTTTACCTTGATTGGCATGGAAATAACTTCATATTCTATTTGTGGCCCCTTCACATCTCTGTCACCTTCTACTTCTGAAATCTAAATGTTACATGGGTTCTCTTCGTCCGGTATGCCCTCCTGTACCTGGTAACATGACAGTAGTTCCTTGACTATCTGTTTATTTTGCTACTGCTCTTCGGTAATAATTTCTACTTCTGGATCCCCAATGAATATGACTCCTCTGATTCATTTCAAAGCTATGTCTATGTTGGGGTTCTCATGCTCGAATGAGAAAGTGGTGGTAAAGTTTTGCTGCAATGTCGCCCATGTTGTAGTTCCTTTGCACAGTTCTTGATCTGTATACCAGTTCGCTGGTATGCCTTCTAATGTATGAATAAAGTGTTAAGGCCATTCCTCTGGTGATGTCAATTTCCACATCGTTTCGCACTCCATCAAGTGTTTCACTGGTGTCCCTGATCCTTCATATTTATGTTATTTTCTTTTTTTCTGTGCTATGTCGAACCTTATGTGCAGTAGCCTCTTACATTGGTACCAGTTTGTGATGGTCTCCTTGTGTGCGCCCCACCATCTGGTGGGTGTGGCCTTGAGTGATAATTCTAGTCCCAGTAGCCTCTGGTTCTCTAATACTTCATCTTCATATTGTGTCAAGAATGTTTCCAAATCATTAAGTCCATGGAAACTGGGTGGTTATGCAATTTCTATGCCTATCCATCGTACTGCGCGGTCTATTATTGCACATCTTCTCATGGATACTTCATGTAGTCTCTGATGCCAGTTTTCTCACCTGGTGTCTAAATCCATAGCACATGAAATAATACTGCACCAACTTAGTACCCTATCTATAGTTGGGTTTACATAATCCTCCTCACGTGCAGTTGTTCTGTATAACTGGTCAATTTCCTCTAAGTCTAGGAAAGTGGGTTCTACGAACCTTTCCCCTTCTGATGGATCTAGTGGTGCTATAACCCTATAATCTCTGGATTGAAATGTCATTTTTCTTGTCTTCAAATTAATTATGGTTTGGTTGTCAAATGCCCAATATAGACTGAGTAGTGTCGGGTATGGTGTTGTGCCATCTACTATTTTGATGACTTCAAAATCTTCTTTGGTGTGCACACCATCAAGATCTACCATTACACCCTTCAGCCTCTCAATTGGTAGGACTCTAGGTTGGTTCGCTAGTTTTAATTGGACATTCGAATATCCCAAGGTTGGTTCTCCTATGCATTTCCAGGTTTTCTTGAGTAGTACATTTAATTTGAATCCTAGGTCCAGTATGATATCTCCCATATTGAAATCCCCAATGTTGGCATTCAATCTAAATTCCCTACTTGTTCTTCTCCTTGTGTGTAGGTGATTGACAATCTTTGGTTCTAGCTTTTGTTCTGTCTCATTGCTACATTTCTCTAAGATGTTTTTCAAAATTTTCACAGATGAAGGATCACTTAATATTTTGATGCATGACTATAAAAAGTATTTGAACTTACTTGTCCCTTGAGTGACATTTCTTTGATATGATCCAATGATGGCAACATTTCATATTCTGGGGCTTCGTGGGTTGGTTGCGTAGTGGAGGTTGACGTTGTGTCCTTCTTCTAAAATTCTTGTCTAGCTTCCTTAAAAATCTCCTTTTCTTTGGGCACATCGAACTGCTCCCTTGGTTCGATGTTCTTCCTTACCCACTAGTTCTGTGCACGTTCTTGTCGGGCTATGTTGTTTCCTGTCTTTGTTCCTCCACGGGTGACTATGTTGATATTTCATCCATCCTCCATTTCTTCGGATGAAATCCACTGAACATTCTGGTTGTTCTGGTTCCTTTTTTCCTGGATCTTTACTAACAGTGTCGGGCATTCCTATGTCTCATGATCTGATGCACGAAAGTACATACAGATTGCTGGCAGTAGTGGGCATTCCCTTTCATAATGTCCTGGTTGCTGAAAATTGTGACATGTGACTAGTCCTCTGCCACGTCTGAATCCTCCTCTGGCTCGTCCTCCTCCTTGATAGCCTACTCTATCCCCTCTCGGCACGTTATATGGTGGTGCTTGGTTGTACTACACGGTATTATACTAGGGTTGCGTCGGGTTGTACTATGGTTGTGTATTGTTGTATGGTTGTTGCACAGTGTTGTACTATTGTTGTGGAGTATTGTATGGAGTTGGGGCTTGATTGAAATGTGGCACTGCTTTCCCAGTCATTATTTTGGCCTATACCCTATAGGTGTTCGATGTTATCTCCCGCATCAACTCCATAGTTCTGCAATCTTTTTCATAGTGGCCTATGGACTTACAAAAGGTGCAATAAGAATTCTTCAAAAAAATTTGGTACTTATGCATCATCGTGCAGTGATAAGGGTCGTGACCCATTTTCTTTCACATTTCACACCATAATCCTCCCTGTGGGAGTGGGTTTGGCATGCCTATTTCCATATACTACACGAATGTTGGACATTCGTTCTTGTAGTGTCATTTTGTCCTGCATGTGGAGCACCAAACAACTTCTCATTTGTCCTTGTTCTTGTTCTGATTCAATTGAAATGTGAGGTTCTTAAAATCCTCCTTCAATTATTCAATGGTCGGGTTTGTCTTCTGGTATTGGTTCTCTTCCAGCTGCAAGGCTACCTATAGCGCCTCAGCCCGCGTCTGAAACTTTTGTTGTCGTAAGGGGTATTTTAGGTGTAGGAGTAGTGAGTTGACAATCTTATGCTAGTGTTTCATCTTGGTCATAAGGTATTTTAACTTTCCCTTCAATTGATTATATCTTTGGTCAATCTCCCATATGGATGCTACTGGTTTTTGTCGGATCTCAATCATTTCATTCATGTACTAGTCCTCTTAGCTCGGCTTCTGGAAATCATTAATCAGTAGCTTATTGATGTCTTCGAGTGTCCTCATCATCCCAAGAGCATTATTTGTGTCTAGACTCATGTACCATTCTAGTGCGCGGTCTCTTAGAGTGATCGCCAGCTGTGCAAGTTTGGTATCTTCATCCGTGATCTATTTTGCCTCCCAGATCTTTGCACAAATGAACAAATGATTCTCGAGGTCTTTTGTTGCTTCTCCTCGGAATTCTTGTAATCTGATCATGGGGTCATGTCCTTCCATTCTAAATACTGAATTTCTACCTCCACCACGCGGTGTATATACTTGACTAGTACTACCTGAACTGGCTCCTCCAGTTGTTTCTCCTGTGGTAGATGTGCTTCTCACTATCAAACTTCCTCCAAACTTTGGTTGTCTAAACAATGATCTTCTCTTTGGTTTATTAGTCGCACATGGGTTTATGGGTTCCACACTGACATTAATATGAAAAGGATGGCTATCTTCTCCTCCTATTCTTGGGCCTCTTGTTTTCCTCTCATAGGTTGTGCGCAGGATTTCCTCAATCTTCTCCACAACCTGGAGATCCTCTACCTCTTCTTCATCGCTTTCCAAGCCCTCCCTCGTGGCTACGAATCTTTTCTTGGGATTCACCTTATATTGGTAGGGTACTCTGGTATGCGTCATTCCAGGTGACACCAAGATCCACTTAAGCTAGTCGTCATCCATTAAGATTGGGTCCAATAATTCCTCCTCCTTCTTGCCTTTATCCTCTCCTTCAGCCATTTATCCTTCCCTCTGTCAGTGCTTCCCCCTTTCCCCCACGCACGTAGGGAAGTTTAGTTGTCTTCTTCCATTGTCATTACACCTTTGTTATATAGCATTATTTTAATCTAATTATACAGTGATCAAATGTACCTTCCACAAGGTCCGCGTAGAAATTCCTTCTCTGTTGCATTGTATGACTTCACTGTGTCAACTGCAAATTCTGTGATGAAGCCTGCCACAATATTATCAAGACAAACGTTGACTGTGCAGGTGAATTTGTTTTTCACCTGTTGTAACTAGTCAATCTGTATTGGGTTCCAATCTAGTTGTCAGATCCAGTTTGTTGTGTGGTTATCTTTCAACCTTAGTATCCACTCCTGCAATAGGCGAGGAAAATCACAGAAAAAGACTTTGTGTAAATCTGTAAACACGTATTTATCCATATATTTTCAAGGCATCAAGCTAGGGTTTCTATTATCTTTCTGGGAAAACTCTAGCTCTTTAGTTCTCAACCAGCCTTTGATTTCTGCTTTCATGGGGTTCCACAGTCTCAACATTCCCTTCTAGTGACTAATCGGTGTTCTAGTTTCGCTCATTTTTTTCCACATGTGTTCTATCTCATATACTCAGTTCTTTCTTGTTCCTCTTACAATGAAAATAGAACCATTTGTTGTTTTTAACCTACTAGACATCTTTGCACTACTGAACCAAGTTTCGTATCTTTCATGGTACCAACAAAGCCTAAAACTATCGGCCCTTCTGGTGAACCATAAGGCAACATAGCACACAAATTGCACTGTGCAGTCTCACCCAAGATATCTTTTATGGGTGGCTCTAAGACTCAAGTGTTTACAACCTAGGATTGAGTAGGAGATAGAGGATATGCGTTCTGAGCCATTACTTATGATTTGTATTGCAAATTAATGTTATCTAACCTTCAAGATTTAATAGCGCAACAACAATAAACTAAATAGTATAATAACTCATTCATTCATCGAAGTCATCATTTAACTAACAAAACTAAACAGATATATGCATGCATTCATCACATTACACAGGTATTACCATGGTTCACCCCCTTTCGAGGCTACGTCCACAAATATTTGGCCCTTGGCTCTCTTATTATGGTAGTTTTGTAGTTCTTGCGCCTCGCACTTACGATTCCCTTAGAATGGTAAGATCTCCATGAGGGGAACTAGATCATGCCAGGCTCCTCATCCTGTGATATGATCCCCAAGGTCTAACTCCCACTTAGTTAACTCGTTACAAGTAGTTCTCTTATCAAAACATTACATAAAATGAGTTCAACGCTACAACAATAGTAAAGCTCAACCTTCGCAAAATATCTGAACCTCTCTTTGATACTTGCTTGCCTATATTTATATCTATATGGCTCTTCATTCGTTTACACAAAAATGCTTACCAAAAACCCTAACTCTATTATCGTTAGGTCTTCCTTCTCCACGTCTGTTTGCTTCTTCCTTCCAGTTGTCTCCTCCTTCTTGCATGTGCGCGTGTTGTGCTTCTTTCCAGTTGTCACTTTCCTCCTGTACGCTTTCTTTCCCACGATTACTCTTCCATCTGTCATTCTTCTTCATGCATGCTTTCTTTCCCATTTCAGCCTACTGCCAACAGTACTCTAGACTGGATAAGTATTTGGAGAAGGCAGGGTTAAGGAAAGGAAGTGTAGATAACAACCTCTACATCAAGGTAAGTCAAGGTAATATTTTATTAATTGAAGTTTATGTTGATGATATTGTTTTTGGTAGTGATGATGACAAGTTAAGCCANTTTCTCCACCAATGCTTTAAATTCATATAACTTTGAGAATGTTTGATCCTTCTTCTACATGAAGAATATCCAACATTTACAAGAAAAGTCATAAAAAAAAATAACATAATACCTGTGTTTTTTTGTTGAACCAATCGAGAATGGTCCACACACGTCCATGTGAATTCTCTCCAAGATCACTGAAGCACGGTTCTCCTTTTCATAAAAGGTGGACTTTACATACTGCCCCGGGGTGCACCCCTTGCACTGGTCTAACTGAGCAAGTGTTCCCCTTGGAAGTCCAGTAGATATCTGTTGCATGATCTTCAAGGCTCCATGATGAAGATGGCCCAATCTCCTATGCCATAATTCGCCCTCATCCTAGCTCACCACTTTTTCTACCTTGCCTATCATGGCATTGCAACCATCTACCTCCATCATGTAGAGATTCTTAACTCGAATCCCTATCTTCTTGACTTGACCCATTGCTTTATGTCATAGGTAGGATTTTCCACTTCTAAAAACAACATCATAGCCTCTGTCCTCCAACATTACGATTGAGACCAAGTTTTTCTTTAGACCTGGAACATGCATAACATTTTTCAATTGAAATGGTTTACCTGAATCCCTTTGAAAGGTAATGGTACCAATATTAGTTTCACTGTATCATCCATCGTCGCCCATCTCTATATGCATTCTGAGATCTTTCTCCTCTAATTCAATGAAAGACTCCTTATCTCTTGTCATGTGGAATGAAGCGCCACTATCCAAATACCACACCGATCCCGATGCACCTGAAGCCATACATGTGATCAAAGTGAAGTCAAGCTCAAATTGTGATACAAGAGCCTCACTAGTTGCAGATCCAACAACCGTCTTCTTCTTCTTCTTCTGCAAACATTTAGTAGCGAGCTACCCATGTTCGTGATAGTGAAAACACTTCACTTTGGACAAATCCAGCTTCTTGACTTTAGACTTAGATTTTGATTGGAATTTCTTCCCTTTCCCTTTCCTTGCCTTGGAAATCAAAGCACAATCCTCTTCATCATCACGCTTTGACGAAGATCCATCTCTGGTGTTTTGCCTGAACTCCTCTTGCACTAGATCCGACCATAGTCATTCCCATTCTGACAATTTTTCCCTTCCATTGATAGAGTCTTGATAACTATGACAACTCTTAGGAAGCCCTAGGAGCGCCAAGCTCACCAAATCATCAGCAACGACTGTTATTCCCACACTTCCAACATCATCCCGACATTGGAAAAACTTCGTGAGATATTTTGGAATGGTGTTGCCTTTCTCCATCTTGATCTTCCTGATTTTATCTTTGTGCACAAATTTCCTATGGTTGCTACTGTTTTGGAACAGATCTGTCAAAACCTTCCACATTGCATATGGTGTGGTTTTCCCATGGAGACTTGAGACAATGTGGTCTCGTACTCCCTCCAACANTACCCTCGAGTGCATACTTCAACCTCAATCCATTGAAAGACATTTTCGATCTTGAATCAAGTGTCGCACCAAGAAAATCTTGCAAATTCGAATGTTATCCAACCCAAAACTCAATTGCTGCAATCCCTCTTCTCTGGGAGGTTCACACCCTATCTGAGAGTAGCTTGAGGGAAGTTTGCACCCTGCCTATGTGTAGCCTATGAACTTTCCTGGGAATTTTGCACCCTACTTCACTGCAGGGTGAGGGAAGTTCGCACCCTACTTCACTATAGGGTGAGGGAAGTTCGCACCCTGCTTCACTGTAGGGTGAGGGATGTTCGTATCCTGATTCATTGTAGCCTGTGACAATGCCAATGAAGTTCGCACCCTGCCTTTGTCTAGGGTGCAAGAATTACTGTTAATGTGATTCCCACCTTGCTAGATATGGGACCTACGAGAATGAAATAATGTTTGCACCTCACTTCCATGAATTCGTGGCCTTCTGTGGCTCTGATACCATGTAGAAATTTCGATACACTTAATGTATTCTTGTGATTCTCCTGATCTAACAATTTATGCCAATGTTAAATATAGAATCACTTCTACTATTATTCTTGTGGAAAATTAAACCACGATTACAACCACAACCACAAAATGAAATAGCAATAACACATAACACAGAAGTTTTACTGGGAAAGCGTAAAGCTAAAAACCCCACTATCATATATTATGTATATCATGAATCATGAAACAATATCATACCATGGTGAATCTTCAGTTTCATGTGAGTTCAATGATTAACTGATCTCTCACTAGTGCATGTTTAGTTATGACTAGTACAACTGATCTTAACTCACTTACCTACACTTATGATTCTGTTACAAATCCAACTCACTCAGTTATGAATGGAATAATAGATTAATATTTATTGTCTAATTTAATTAAGGGAAAAATAAATTAGACACATGTTTCTTTTTTACTTTTCAACAACATGTTGGGTACATGGTTGAGACAAGTAGTTGATGAGTTGGAACATACATGAGGTGTATAATTGATGATGTTGGTACATATTGATGAGTCATAGTTAATTAGTAGTTGATACATGATTGATACATACTTGGTATATGGTTGGAGGCACTTGTTAGTAGTATTGTTGACACATGGTTTATGGATGATGTAGCATACTTGTATTGGTATATTATGATAAGAACATATTGATCTCAATGATGATTATGAGTTGTTGTGTTATGCTTGGTTGATGCACATCTTTGAGAGTTTTCTTGGTGATTGATCTTGATGAGTAGATCTGATTTGGTTGATAATATTGATGAGACAGGTTGTTGTGATAAGTTGTTTGGATAGGTTGTTGTGATAGGTTATTTGTACAGGTTTGATGCATGGTTTATGCACTCGTTGATGGTACAGGTTAAGGTATAGGTTGGTGCATGACTGATTCACTTTTGTATGGTACAGGTTGATTACAGGTTGTATGGTACAGGTTGGTGCATGGTTGATGCACTTGTTTATGTTAAATTTTGATTACAGGTTGAGGTACAGGTTGATGCATGGTTGATGCATGGTTCAGGTTATTGGTATAGGTTGTTTGGTATAGGTTTATATATGTATATATCACAGTGATAGTGTGACAATGGTTCCATCATTCTATGTCTACGTTAGGGCAGTTGGATGAGTCAAGGACATGTGGTTGTAGCCACCTTCTGGTTGTATCCAAAGAACATAGTGGGTCATAGCCTCCTTTTGGTTGTAGCCAAAGAATTGGGGAGTTGGATCTTCCCTCAGGTTGTAGCCTAAGAAAATAGGGGGTTGGAGCCTCCTTCCAATTGTAGTTGGAAAA
>JZKD02S0749963.1:0-14871 GCA_000966675.3 Picea glauca
TATTTGGTGTAGAAGTTCCCTTTTCTGGTGGCATGTTGGTCAAGTATCACTTTTGAACCTTGATTTTGAGGTGGTTCTACTAGACAATATTTATTCTGTTGTATCTCCCAAGTTTCGGCCCTTCTAGGTATGAAACATTCTTTTATGTAGTTCTCTAATATTTCTTCTCTGCAATTCCACAGGTCTTATCAAAATTGGATGTGCCAAAATTGGATGTTCCCCACAACTTGCTGATTTTTGGCCTTTCTAGGAGATCTCACTTTTATAGCATGCCCCTCACAAAATAATTGATATAAAATTCTGAAACTTGTACCGGACGTACTATAGACTGTCCACGATCCAATGAAACTACTCCCACTCAATTTGGATACTCTAGGAAGAAGTTATGGTTGTTTTACCTGGAACACCTTCTTGAGACTCGTCAGATACCCTATCTTACACATGATGTATCTACAAATTTAAGATTACCCATAATCTTAACTTTTTACCACAACTACCTTACTAATTTCTGTAAATATCTTCTAGAGTTCAAGGTCTGAAACGTTACAAAAAAAAATTTATAGCGTAAATTCCACAATGACTTAGTTCAGGATGATTCCAGAACCCTATATTGTACAGGATGTATCTCCGAAAGTATAAGGCCTCAGGAGATGAATTTGTAACCCAACATACCTTGATTCATCTACTAAATATACTCCAATTCATTCCTTCTGAAATGTTGTAGAAAAAAAGTTATAGTGAAAATTCCAAGGTGTCTCAGATGTAGCAACGAAACCCCAAGACCTTGATCTCTGATACCATATGTTAAGAACCAAATATCAATATAGCATAGAAAATCCTCAAAAAAAGTACTCAAAGCCTTGAAAAAGAGACAATTTCAGATAATAAGCCTCTTCGAGGGGGAAACCTCCTTTTACCCCACTTAAATGTTCAATTACAAGATGATTCAAAATGAAAATGTCTCATTGGTATATATAGGAGACTAGGAGGTATAATTACAACTAATGGCCTAAAGCCGACATAAATAAAATAACATTACTAATATAATATTCCCCAATTAAGGGGTACTGAGCCAATATTAGGGCTTAATAGTTTCCCTATTCCTCCGTAAATTTTGTACCCATTCTCTAGTCATGCACTTGTTACAACCATCAAAGGAAGGAATGGATAACTTTCTGTAAAATTCCCAATCGTCTGCTATGAAATGCCACACCAAATCTATGAAAATATTATACCAATAAATTGAATAAAGAATGCTATGCACATGAACAAATTTATGAAGAATAATAACATCATACAACAACAATAAATCATAAATATAATTAATAGCAAAGACATCATAATTCATAACACAATATTTAAACCAACACATAGAGACGCTTATATTTTGAAAATTAAACACCAACTACATGTATACTTTCCACATTCCTGCCAGTCATAGACCACACGACTGATAACTCTTAGTAGTGGGTCACCCCTGAGCTGGGGATAAAACTTCACCAAGGCAAAGTAAATCCTAATCTAGGCTATGGTCTCTCAAAAAACATCAAATCTTAGACTCACATGCCAACTCTAGAAACCAAATTATAGTCCCTCATCTCCCACATGCTTGTCCCACCCCAGGAAATGTGGCCCTTCTCTGCTCAACAATCCTTAAGCTTACCCACTTCCCTTTCAGGGCTTCAACAATAGGCTAGACAGAGAGTCTCAAATCCCTATAGTTGCAACTTGGCACCTTGGGGATCAAATCCCAACCATTCTCTCACCTGGAGAATGCTCACATGCCTGACAACCCACTTCTTCAATAACCCACAGGATTGACAACCCACTTATTCAATAACATATGCGACCGAAAACCCTCTTCTTTATTCCAATTCCACCCAAAAAATGATCCTTGAATTTCCCAATCCAGGTATGAATGCATAGTACGACCTTCAGGTATGGAGGATGGGAAAACATGGAATAATGATGAAGGAATGATATAGAAAATATGGGGAATTACACTGTATTCCCAAAATTATATATGCATGTTCCATATGTGACACTTAACAAATAAAGGACTCCCTTGTCCCCACTTTTGAAACTTAGGATATATTCATATCCATACTTTGGTTTTAAGGAATATTAATATAGTATTACATTGGGCTGAATCCCCCTTATCTTATCTCCTTTACTAGACTCTTAGCCCCCACTTTTCCTTTCTAGTGGAGTTTATCCCCCCATATTTTTTTGTTTGGTCGGTCTGCAACAATGATTTATTTTATTAATAATATGAGTATGATTACAAATTACAATATAGGCACACTGGCCTTTCAAAAATCTAGGATCCCCAGCCTAATAATCACATGGGCACTCTGGTCCAGAATATCCTGACTCACCATCCTATAAACATATGTTTACAATTACACTAGGGATTAACTTGGGGGTATTACATTCCCCTCCCCCTTATTTATGAATCGTCCTCAGTGAGTTATATATAATGTACATTCAAATTTATTAAAAAATCTCTATGTTGTTGCTATTGAATTTGGTTATCTTCTTGGTGCTCTACTTTCCAAGTACCAAATTCATGTCTTCATACTTCAGTTGGAAGTAATTTTCTCTATTCCATAGAGCTACTTCAGAAAATAATTATGTTGCGTGTGGAATTCATGAGTTGCATATTCCTTGTTGTACTCATCGTTCTAGGCTAAGGCATCCTTTCACTAATACATATTTTGTCAACAATCCATATTGCCAAGTATTTCACAGACAAGGAGAGCACGAGCTCATTACCAGACCCCCACTATGTATCTAAAATTTAAGGCTCTGGGGTCCTAAGAATAGCTATTCATGCCAAGCATTCTAACTTTAATACCATCATCGCATCTGTATCACATACACACAGTCAACATGAGATAATATCAGAATAATTTCTTTTAGAAATTTGATTATTGTTTCATAAGAAAATTAAGATTTTCCCAAATCTCGAAATTCCATCTCATATTCTCTGAACTATTGTAACAACAAGAATTAATATTTCTTTTGAATTGAAAAAGTGTCCTTCTTGATACCACTCTTCCTACAATTTTTCGATCTTTCATTCAATCAAACAAATTATTAGTATTTACTATACAATATACTTTTCTTGCAATGTGTACAAAAGTGTACAAAATGATCTTAGAATTGTCTACACTTAACAATTCAATCACAACCATCAAACTGTTTATTAAATAGAATGAAATTATCATTATCTGCATAGGAATTTTCATCCATTAGGTTTTTTCATTCTTTCAACATCATTATTTACATTACTCTATTTTCTTAACATAAATTTTGTTGTAGTCAATGTTCATGTGACTATTTGACTTTCAAATTTCATGTTGCAATGTCTAACATCCATAGAAATGTTATCAAATCCATGAGTTAGTAATAATTGTATCATTTCAGTTGTTATCATAAACATTTCCATTAAATATCATGTATGGATTTATTCACAAAAATGCATTCAAGTATAACAATTATATCATGCATAAGTGCAACTCTACGACTTACACACTATGAACGGATGCAATTATCCATGAATATCTATTCAATGAAATTTTTCATTGATTTCATAATTCCATTTATCTAAGTCATGTATCCCACCATGGCGAATTGGAAGGTTTGGCCAATGCATTGACACATCATCCATACACTTTCCTATTATTTTATCAACCATTCAGATTTCATCCTTTTCGACCCAAACACTGCACCAAGAATAAAATTCTATGGTGTTCTTTAGTGTTAGCAAAAAGGTTGTAGTACAAACCTTAACCATAAGTAGGAAGTTTCCTTGGATACTTTTGTGGCTCTAAATCCTTTCCATATCTAGCTAGGTCATGGTCTCATACATGACTAGATTTACTGGAATGCATTCCTATAATAGGGTCATACTCCTTAATTGTTTTGGTTATTAACTCATAACCAACCATTCATGACATGATACTATGTCATTTGAATGTACCCAAAATCTAATCATCTTTAATAAATATCTCAACCTTCAACCATTTCCTACATCTAGTGGTATATTATTTCCATTAATGCATTCAAATTATACAATAATGTGATCCAGGAGGATCTCCACACAAGGAATTATTACTTTGAACACCATGGAGAACAAAATTAAAATGTTGATTAATGAGGGGTGAAAAAGGATAATCAAATCTCATGAATGATTCATTTTAATTCTAAACATAATTAATACTTTAAATGAGTGTGAGAAAGTCATCTATCATTCATGCAAATTGGAAAAATGAGGAATACTTGAAGTAAGAAGAAATTACTCATGCATTTTGTAAAAAAATAAATTAGTTTTGTGTGACAATCCACCTCACAAATTAGTTTCCTATATTTAAGGAGGAATTTAAGGGTCTCATGAGTTTGTTTGGAATCTTCCTCACTTTACCACAAGTGGTTTCCTAGTCTCAAGGAGGAATTTAGGGGTATTCCAAGTTGGTTGAGATGCTTTCTCATTTTTTTTCTTGAGTGGTTATTAGATCCTAAATTTGTGCATCTTGTCCCCTTGTATTATGGAATATAGAGAGAAACTATATAAGTTCCCTATGTAAATATATATGCATGAATCCTTTATGGGTCATCCCTTGATGGAGAGAGAGATCAAATCTATTCCTTTTGGTTTATGAAGAAATGTCACTTATGTGAGAGCCTTAAGTTATGTTTTGTGTGAGAAAAGGCTTCTTCAGATTTCATCCTTGTAAGGAGCATGTGCCACATTTTGTGAGAACATTTCATCACTTTCAAAGGAAGGATAATCAAGAGATTCATATTCCAAGTGGATCTGGAGACATAGCTAGAAGGTTCTGCTGAGCTCTGTTAACAACTCAATGATCTCTTGTCTCATGTTTTCTTATGCATGTTTTATTTCCACAATTATGTTCATTAAATGCATTAAGTATTGGACTATGAGACTAACACATCCACCAAGTTAATATTCAATTTGGATTCAAGTCTTCATAAGTACATTTTTCCACTTTTGATGCAACAAGTTCAATAGATCCGAAATTCTAAATTTGACCTTTTTAAAGTGGCCTAGAAGAAAATCAATTTTGGTATCAGTGTCACCTTGGTTTCAGATCAAGTGGTATCAAAGAGATCTTGATAGGTATTGCACGTGTTGAAGATAAGATGGGAAAAGCATCGAAGAATGCATGGCTCAAAGAGATTGAAAAAATTGACCAGACCATTCAAGAAGAGAATGTTGAATTGAGGAGGGTGATTCAAGAATATGAAGAAAAAAGGAGAAAACTAAGAGTGCAACTACAATCTATGGAGGAGCAAGATGGGGAATTCTCTATGATGGAAGCAAAAATTCCTTCCAAGACTAGACAAACTTGTGGCCATGGAAGGTATATTAATTATGGTTCTTGTCATGAAAATTTTGGTAACTACAAATATTGTTAGATAATAGAGGATGCTCTTCAGAAACCAAGGAACCAAGGTGATTTCCTAGAAGCCTCATCTATAGCTTCATACAACCAAGAGGAGAAATTTTCCAAACTTTAGGAAGATGACCAAGCATCATAAATATGAATGGAGGTAAAGAATTATCCATGTTCAATTCCTTCCCTCATTAATGATGATTCCTCTTTTGGGTTTTTTGAAAGGAAAACGAAGGGCATTGGCTTGAATTTTCTGAGGAAAATGGGGTATAAAGGAGGAGGTCTTGGTATTGATGGCCAAGGAATCATTCAACCACTGGAGGTTGAAGGAAGACCTTGATATGTAGGATTGAGGTATGGTGAAATAGAATTCTCAAAAGAAACAGAAGCAAAGGATTTTTCATGAAAAGAGATGAGAACATCACCAACACCATATTGGGACTATAAGAATGTTGCAAATTGTTGGAAGAGAAAATCTCTTTACAGTGAAAGTGAGACAGACATGAAGCCACACAACTATTTCACTCACTTCCAAATGAGTGGTCACTGGATTGAGAAATATTGGAGGCTTCACCCTAATCTTTTTTGTAGACCAAGAAAGAATCACGTGTCAGGGCCTATGAAGTTGGAGGATGGATCCTCTCGAGTTGAAAAAAGTGGCCAAAAATCAAAGTGCCCATAATTCAATGAAAACAACACCAAGTCGAAGAGATCGACGAGAGATTTCCAATGATGCAAACTTGCACCTCAAAAAGATTTTGAATGTGAAAGTTATGGTCATCTTAAAATTTCAACAAACATGAAAAATCGGTGAAGCCCATATAGATTTAACGTCATCGTGATGAGTTGGAAGGCCAGACAGATGATGTGGCATGATGACATAGAAGTATGAATGTTGACGTAGAAACAATGTGGAAGGTACAGTTAGAAGTACGATGTTGACTGGGATGTTCAAGTGATAGTACGACACTAACGTGTCACTGTAAAATACCCATCCTCCCATAGGTCGGGAATGCCACACCAAGATTGCACCTCTTGGTTGATTTCAAATCTTTGATAAAAATTAATTAATAAAAAATCATGAAATACATACATTAAATGATCAAGAATCACACTACAACATGAAAGAAATGCATAATATACCATGCACAACATTAACTAGAAAGCATGGATATTATAAGTACAAATATCAAATATAATAATTTAATATGCAATAGAAATAAATACAGAAGCAAAGGAAACCATAACAAAGAGAAGTTATCTTTTATAAAAGAAGACACCAATTGGATGTAGACCAAGGATGTTCCACCCAACTGTAAACAATGTTGTTCCAAGTCTCAACAACAATGTCACCCCCGAGCTAGGGCTATGAATCCACAAGGATAGTTCTAGAGTGTTACTTGGCTTCCCAGACCAGTCATCACTCAATCTCTCACGCGATTCTCTAGCACTCACAACAATCCAAGTACCCAACTCTCTTCTACCCAACCTGCACCACCCAAGAGAATGGACCTCTACCCTTCACTGCCATGTAGTCCCTAAGGAAGTCTGTCTCCTTCTAGGGCTCCAGTGCATTTGGTCCAGAACCTCCATGCTGGGAATTTTAGGACTCACAGTTGTGAGAAAATTTGAACGTAGGCCAAGAATCTCAGACATGCAAGCCTCAAATAATGGTTGGATTACACCAACAATCTCTATAGCCAACAAAACTATGGTTGTTTTTCAATGTTCCAATTTCCTTTCCCAAGCTAAACACGAATGAGGAAAGATGAGTGAGTGAAGGAATGGATGGAGTGCATACTCCATGAGAAAGGATGAAAAATGGACAAATAGGGTGAATGAACGTGTGAGGATACCAAAAAAAACACTTGAATGGGGACGGGAAGGAGATTGAGAGAATGACCAAAATGAATGAGAGAATTAGCTAACCCGGAGAACCCTTTCCATAGACCAGGGACTTGTTTTTGTAATTTTGGGGGATCAAGAACCTCTTGGACTTCCCCACAAGAGCTCACGTAATCGATCCCACCCCATTAAACAAAAAGGGTAATTAAAAAATGAAATAAGCACTTATCCCATCAAGCCCCCTCTCTTGTAGAATCATATCCCCCTATAACTCTATTCCTTTTCAATCTAGTAGCCATCGATGTATTTATTATTAATAATGATCACACATTAGATTTCTTAGGCACAATGTCCTTTTAATAATTGTTTGGGCACTCTGGGATCTCAACAATGTAATAATATATTATTTAATATGGGGGCTCAAAACCCAGGGTGTTACAGGAACTGACTGAGATGTTGATGTGGCCGTATGGAAGTGATGTGGTAGGCGATTTCAGAAAGATAATTTGGAAGCACTAGAGGTTTCCACATGGCATGCCAATTTGGTGTTTTTGGGTGGAAAATGGCCCAATATGAAAGTAACACATGGCACCACCCAGGGGTTACCACATGGCACTCTTGCAACATGACATGTGACAACCTACATCAGCAGGTGACTGGGAAGAAGAAACCAATCACAAGGTGTGACATGGCCTAATCACAAGGTGCCACATTGCATCCTCCAGATGCCCAAGGAGGGTTGAATCCAAAAATTTGTTTAAAAAAAATACGGGGGCCCACGTACCAACCGACAACTCTAAACTCGACAACAACCACCAAAAAATGATATGGAATAATTTGGTGGTTAAATTTTTAATTTGGAAGAGGTTTCAAACATGAGAGAGGTTTAAATTGGAAGGAGTTAAAACCATTGATCCGAGGTCCGAACCGATCGACGCCGAATCTATTAGAAATCAACCAAAATACACCCACACCAAAATTATTGTGTTAATCCATGGGTTCGAGCCTGGATCATTGGGTATCAAGTCTCAATATGAAATCTGGTAACCAACTCGTCCAATAGACACTTTGAAATGTCTGCCCACATTATGTTACTTAAACCCCAAAGAACTATGGTCTAGAACGAAGCGCTTGTGATGCAACCCCCCTTCTCTCCTCAGGGTTGTACGACCTCTTGCTCAGGGATCTTCAATGCAGTGAGTCGAATTGACTCTTTGGGCCTCTGCTAGACCCTAGAATAAATTCATCCAGGCCCCCTTTGGTTACCCACACATGGTTGTTTCACCTGCACACCCTTTCTCTGGCGCTTTTGGTAACTCTAAATGGCAAGTGATAGCTCCTCTTCTAGGCCTTTATTCCTTATGACCATAGGCTATAACGTCTGGCTCACCCCTTTCATGACTTTGGTTTTCGGTGGTTTCAAGTGTAGGTTTCTCTTAATTTCCCGAACTCTGAACTGACAAAATGACTTGGATAGAAATCTATGGCCCATGCTTCTCCAATAGCCAATGGTTGTGATTAACTTTGAGACTCCAGATTCAATAGTTTCGAGTTTTCCAAACACTTTTTTCCTCGAAGTGCTTCACACACAGAGATACGAATTTAGTGCCACATGATCACCTCGATCGACGTTAAAATGCGTCCTTTTTTTCCACATCGAACAACTTCCAGTCAATGCTCCTTCTCTCTTGTTCTCCCAGAGTGTCAATTCTCTAAAGTAAATCTCCGCTCTCCATGTGTCCCTCCATTCATCAATGTCCCCTGTTAACTTCGACCTTCGGGACTTGTGACCTTTAGAATTTTACTCTCCAAATTCCCTGAAGTGTCTTATCACTGAAGTGATAGATCTGATGCCACGTATTCAAACAATGGATGGCTAGGATTATATTCTTACCTCTGGAGCTTCGAATGACTTCAGTTCTGTTGGTGTATAAATATGTTCAATATATTACACTCATTTATATTTCAATCCAGGATTCGTAATCGAAAGAGTTGTTACACTATATGTGCCAAGAACAGGTAAACTACCTATGTATTTTGTATATAGCTTAAGAAGGAAATAATTAATAACATAATACCCTGTTTCTAAGATTTTTGAATACTTCACACAACTTCAAACTTAGAAGAGAAAAATGATAATAAAACTTCTCAAGAAAATAATCAATCAAAGGGTTTTGTCTTAGGGAACACGTTTGTTCATTCCAGGCTTATGAATTAGAGAGATGAACTTAAGAGATTGTTTCCTGTAGCAATAAAAAACAATGATTAACAATCAAATCCAATCACTCTTGAAACATAAATCAACTCTAACTATGTTTTATTCAAGAAAACCTTCTTTAGTACAAGGAACGATCACCATAACTGAGAGACTTCATTATAGAACATGAAAATGAGAGATAAAGTCATCTGGTTCCTGTACCTACTGAGAACACTACAATCACAAAATCAAAAGAACATTTTATTAACAATCCCACACAACAAGCAACTAAATGCCAACCTGTAGTATTAGAAAAGGAAACTATCTATTTCATTTAGTATCTAATTACTCACACAAATTTAGAAACAAATGATTTTATGTTGAACTTCTAAAATAGATTTGAAATCATTCACAACACACCACTGTTAAATACTCACACAATCACACAAATCATATACCGGGAGGTTTATCTTGGTTGGGGTGGTGGGCCCTTGCCGAACCAATAAGGTACCTATGAAAAGATAATAGACTGAAATGTTCTAATCATACTCAAGAATTGCACAACAGATCATTTGGATTTCTTCAACTAGTAAATTGAATCAACAGTTCATCATCTCATACATAAAAGAAATATGTAGCATCTGGTTCTTACAACTTGCTTCATTGCATTGATCATTTCTCCTTCTATCTCCTATACAACATCCCTTATAAATAAGGTGAGATGATACTATCAAGATCTAAGGATAAGTATCAAACAATTTTAAAATATTACAATTGGTATTCACATCGAATCTCGAGGGATGGACTTCATCCTCATGACACAAAGTGCATGAGTGATGAAGTTGATCATTTTCTTGAAAACTGATTTGGAGACTTCGATCCATCTAACTTCTGGGAATCTCCATCAACATGCTCGTTCAACAAGTGAATTATGGAAACATGGGTTTGGTACTGGAATACAAAGGGTCGCAAATATGAGTACTAGATTAGGTGCATGGGTAGTACCGAAATGGCACATGACTTGGTACCAGAATGGATTGGTGTTGGATTGGCTTACTACCGGAATACACTATAGCTTGCATTACTAGAATGTTGAGGTACCAGAATAGACTTGGTACCAAATTACGTTGTAGCTTATAGTATTGGATCAAAACTGCTTAGGAGTCAAACAATTAGAATCATACAAAATCAATCATTTAATCGAATTAACTCATGAAAATTAAACAAATCATGAATTAATCATAAGTTACCTCTCTATGTACATGAACAAGGTCATAAGGTATGATTATGGAGGAAACAATCAAGTATATGATTATAACATAGGCAAAATAGGCTCAGATACAGGGTAATATAGGGAATTATAAGTGTCAAAATGGAGACTCAACATTTCCCCCATGTTGAAGTCATTGCATGTCCTCATGCAACAACATCAAAAATGATACTAAAAAACTTTTTGCAAAATTGAACCATTCTCTATCATTTCTCTGGATATAGGATGTTAAAACTAGAATCTTCACTTCTCAGTTTATTCTTAATTACTCTGGTGTATTGGATCAATCAGAAGAATTTGTTGAGTTTAACAGAGACCTCTGCATTCTGTTCTTTTAATTATGCATTCTCTACCTTGATGTGCCTATCCAATACCTAGTACTCTGCAACTTCTTGTTTGAACTTTCCAATATTTAATATCAATTGTTGTTTACTCAAAGATTTGTCTAGACTAGATGTGGTTGCTTGTGTAGTCACCTCCTCTCGGGATTCCTTTTAATTTCTCAGACCCCTCAAAGTTTCTGTCAGCAACCCCTCTTTCTCACTAATCGTAGCTCCATATCCACTTCCTTTTTATGGAGAATTCAGGATCTCAATGGGTTCTTCTTGAACATAAGCAATATGTGGAACTGTTGTCTGCTTGGCCATGCTTCTGGTGGTCCTTCATATTGGAGGTGAGACTCCTTCATATTTGTTGATAGGGATGGAATTATCCCCAAACAACTTCCTCTTATTCATCTTAATAGCATTTGTAGGCCTAGACACTTGTTCCTCCTGTGTTGATTTGATTTTTATCTTGAAGGACTGGAGTGTGGGTTCTAGAGTCTACCCCTGTTGATCAATCTTTATTTCTATTCTGGAATATTGAGATGTATGATCAGAAATTTGTTTCTTTTGAGCCTTCCCCATTTTTAGATTTCCTTTGTTTCCACTTGCCATCCCAGGAGTTTCTTCTAACTCACTAACCAGTTTTTGAGGAGACACAGTAACTACCTCAGGGGTATTTTTCAACTCCTTAACCGATTCTTGAGGGGTTTCAACAGTTGCCTCAAAGATATTATGTGAAATATCATGTTGTTTTCTCTTCTTCTTCTTTCATTTCCTACTCTGTGACAGTTGATCTTTAGGACTCAAGACTGAGCTAGGTACTTTAAGTTGGGCAAGATTCTTCTTCTTATATGTGGTGGAACCTTCTAGGATTCATTCTACTAACACATCCTCCTTTTGACCCTTTTCATTTATTTTCATGTTGGGATCATGGATCTTCTCCAATTGGTTGGCTGGTTCTGGTGATAGCTCAATAGTTTCTTCAGGAGAACTGTCCGATTGTTCCCCTAGCTTAGAGTCTTTCATATGTCTTTTATCTTTTGGAATCGAGATAGGACTCATTTTCTGAAATTGGGTGGCTTTGTTCTTTTTGGATGTAGCAGGCTCCTTGTTAGCAGTAGGTCAAAGTGGAAAGAAGGATGATTGTGGGGAAAGAAAGTGTGTAGAAATTAAAGCAACAAATGGAAGGAAACACAACATGTGCACATGCAATAAAGTGTGCACAAGGAAAGCCAGAACTGGATGCAGGAACAACACGTGCACATGGGAGGAAGACCTAATGTTGGTACGGTTAGGGTTTTGGTAATGAATTGTAATGGTTGAAGAGTCAAATATGTATAAATACCGATACTAAGGTATTGTGGACGAGTTCTACATTTTTGAGGAATTGTGTAGTTGTTCCAATTTAATTAGTAGTTGGATTTGCATTATCGTAGATATGTATGAGTTGATGCGATATGTAATGTTTTGGTATGAACTATTTTGTAAGATATTGAGCTAGAGGAGAGGACAAAAGGTAGATCTTGATGATTAGATCATATGATAAGGAGTCTAGTGTGGTCTAGTTTTCCTCATATAGATCTTACCCATCTGAGGATAATTGTGAGTGCACGACACCGTAGATGCAGAACTATCATAATAGAAGATCCAAGAGCCAAATATTTGTGGACGTAACACAAGAGGGGGTGAACCACATTAATATTTGTGTAATGTGATGAATGCATGCATATTTTTATCCTCTTCTCAGTAGTTAAATATTGGGCTTAATGAATGAATGGGTTATTATATTGCTATGAAATATGGTTGTGCTATTAAGGAAATAAGTTGCCAAAGGTAATGCACAATCACAAATAATAGTAGGTTACAATCACAAGTTGTAGTAAATGGATCTTAATATAGATCTCATATATCATACTTAATCCTGGGTTGTAAACACCTGAGTCCTACAACCACCCATTAAAGTTATCTCGATTGAGACTGAGCGGCACATTTTGTGTGTTGTGTTGCCTTCTGGTTTACCAGGAGGGATGATAGTTTTAGAGGCTTTGTTGGAAACCTGAAAGACATGAACCATGGGTCAATAAGAGGCTCAAAATAGAGGAGAGTAACCAACAAATGGTTTCATTGCCATTGGTAGGAATAGAGGTGGATTGATTAGCTGAGATAGGTCGAGCGAGGAACAAAAAAATAAAAGAAGAGAGAAATGAGCCATTAGAAGGGAATGTTGAGACCATGGAACCCTACAAAAGAAGAAATCAAAACTTGGTTGAGAAGCAAAGAGATAGAGTTTGCACATAAAGACAATAAAAACCCTAGAATAACACCCTGTAAATATCTGGACAAATACATGTTTACCGATTTACATGAAGTCTTTTTCTGTGATTTTCCACATCTATTGCAGGAATGGATACTAAGGTTGAAGAATAACCACACAAAGAATCGGACTCGATAGCTAGAGTGGGACCCAATATAGATTGAGGAGTTACAATAGGTGAACAATAAGTTCACCCATGCATTAGACTTTTGGCTTGACAATATTTTGGTAGGATTGATAACAGAGTTTGAAGTTGAGACAACGAAGTCATAAAACGCATCAAAGCACAAATTTCTACATGGACCTCGAGGAAGGTACATTCGATCACTGTATACTTCTATTAAGATACTACTATATAACAAAGGCATAATGACAATGGAATCATATAGATAAAGTTCAATGCATGCATGGGGGAAGGGGGGAAGCACTGACAGAGATAGGAGGAATGGAAGGAGGTAAGGATAAGGGAAAGAAAGAGGAGTAACCCTTGGACCTGATCACAAGGAATGACAACCAGATCAAGTGGAGATTGACATCAATGGGAAGGAAACGTAGCAGAGTACAAGGTGAATACCAAGAAGAGAATTGTAGCTGTAAGGGAAGGCTTGACGAGTGATGAGGAATAGGTAGAGGATCTCTGGGCTATGGAATATATTGAGGAAATCCTACATGCAACATATGAGAGGAAGACGAGAGGTACAAGAATGGGAGGAGAAGGCAACCATCCTATCCATATTAATGTTAGTGTGGAACCCATAAACCCATGTGCAACTAATACACCAAAGAGAAAACCACCATTTAGACAACTGAACTTCAAAGGAAGTTCGACAGTAGGAAGTACATCTACACAAGGAGCAACAACTGGAGAAGCCAGTCTAGGCAGTAGTAGTCAAGTATCTACACCATGTGAAGGAGGTAGTAGTTTAGTATTCATAATGGCAGGACACGATCCCACCATCAGGTTACCAGAATTTCGAGGAGAAGCAGCAAAAGACCCTAAAAATAACTTGTTCATTTGTGCAAAGATCTGGGAAGCAAAACAGATCACTGGTGAAGATACCAAACTCACGCAGCTAGCTATTATGCTAAGAGACCGTGCACTAGACTGGTACATGAGTCTAGACCTAAACAATTCTTTGAGGATGCCAAGGACACAGGATGACATTAATAATTTATTAATAAATGAGTTCCAGAAGCCAAGCTCAAAGGATAAGTACATGAACGATATGATCGAAAGAAGACAGAAACCAAGAGATTTTGTATGGGAGATCAATCATAGATTCGAGTGACTGAAGGGAAAGTTAAAATGCCTCATGAATGATATGCAACATCGACACTTGTTTGTCAAATCACTACTCCCACACTTAAAATACCCTTTAAGACAACATAAATTTCAGACACAGGCAAAGGCTCTATAGGAAGCCTTGCAACTGGAAGAGAACCAGTACCAGCAGACAGATCCAACTATCAAGGAATTGAAGGAGGATTTGAAGAATCTA
>JZKD02S0749985.1:109660-142092 GCA_000966675.3 Picea glauca
GTGGATCCAATGCAGCTGACAATTCGTGAATCCGAGTCCCGATTTGAGTTTTATAAATAGTTGAAACTCGTCTCCTCAAGCCATTCAAGGACATGTGGCCAATTTGGTCTAGGGGGATAAAATCCAAACTGAGAAGAATAATGAATTTATGTAATCTCCCGCAAGTCTGTTTGGCCAAGGCCCATGTGAATAAACTAGAAACAAATGCCTGACAAAGTGTTCTTCAAAATCGACCTCATCTTCAGAAATTGCACTATGCCTCATTGACCAAAACCCTAATTCCAGAGATACTCCAACAAATAGTTTTTCAGTTGATGAAATGATAGCATAGGGGCCCCACTAGCTGAGAACCAGTGCTCTTAATCCAATGCAACGGATGGCTCCTGCATCTGAGTCCCGGTTTGAGTTTTATCGCGAGTTGCAACTTGCCTCCACAAGCCATTTAGGGACATATGGTCAATTTGGTCTGGGGGCATAAAATCCAAAAAGAGTATAATAATAGACTTTTGTAAGCTCCTGCAAGTCTATTTGACCAAGGCCCACATGACTACACTGTACAAAAATACCTGACACGATGTTCTTGAAAATTGACCTCCTCTTCAGAAATTGCACTATGCCTCATTGACCAAAACCCTAGTGGGTGAGATACTCCAACAAATGATTTTCCAATAGATAGAATGATATCATAAGATATCTTATAGCTAAAACCCGATGCTCTGCATCCAATGTAACTAACGGTACGTGCAACAGATTCTTGGTTTGAGTTTTGTCGATAGTTGCAACTCGCCTTCTCAAGCCATTCAAGGACATGTGGTTAATTTGATCAGGGGGCATAAAATTCAAAATGAGTAGCATAACGGAGTTTTGTAAGCTCCCACAACTAAATTTGACCAAGGTCCATGTGACTACATTAGCAAAAAATTCCCAACAAAGTGTTTTTGAAAATCGAGCTCATCTTCAAAAATTGTACTATGCTTCATTGACCAAAACCATAGTGACAGAGATACTCCAACAAATGTCTTTATGATCAACAAAATGAGATCTTAGGGGCCCCACTGGCTGAAACTCAGTTCTCTTAATCCAATTAAACTAACTGTTTGTGCATCTGAGTCTCAGTTTGAGTTTTATCGCGAGTTGCAACTCACCTCCTCAAGCCATTTAGGGACATGTGGTCAATTTGGTTCGGGGGCATAAAATCCAAACCGAGTAGCATAATAGAATTTTGTAAGGTCCCGCAAGTCTATTTGGCCAAGTCCCACATGACTACACTAGCCAAAAATACCCAACACAATGTTCTTTAAAATCGACCTCCTCTTCAGAAATTGCACTATACCTTATTGACCAAAATCCTAGTGATGGATATACTCCAACAAATTATTTTTCGGTCAATGGAATGATAACGTAGGAGCCCCAATAGTTGAAACCTAGTGCTCTGGATCCAATGCAACTGAAGGTTTGTGCATTCAAGTCCCGGTTTGAGTTTTATCAATAGTTGCAACTCGCCTCCTCAAGCCCTTCAAGGACATGTGGCCAATTTGGTCTGAGGGCATAAAATCCAAACCGAGCAGTGTAATGTTCTTCCGTAAGTTCTCGCATGTATGTTTGGCCAAGGCCCACGCGAATAAACTAGAAAAAAATGATCAACAGAGTGTTCTTGAAAATTGACCTCATCTTAAGAAATTGCACTGTGCCTCATTGACCAAAATCCTAGTGCCGAAAATACTCTAACAAATGGGTTTTCACTCGACAGAATGATAGCATAGGGGCCCCACTAGTTGAAACTCAGTTCTCTTAATACAATGCAACTAACGGTTCATGCATCTGTGTCCTGGTTTGATTTTTATCGTGAGTTGCAACTGGCCTCCTCAAGCTATTTAGGGACATGTGGTCAATTTGATCCAGGGGCATAAAATCCAAACCAAGTAGAATAACGGACTTTCGTAAGCTCCCTCAAGTCAATTTGGCCAAGGCCCACATGACTACACTAGCCAAAAACAATTGACACAAATTTCTTGAAAATTGACCTCCTCTTTAGAAATTGGACCATGCCTCATTGACCAAAACCCTAGTGTTGGAGATACTCCAACAAATGGTTTTATGGTCGACTTAATGATAGTGTAGGAGCCCCAATAATTGAAACCCAATGCTCTGGATCTAAGGCAACCGATAGTTCGTGTATTTGATTCTCGGTTTCAGTTTGATCAATAGTTGCAACTCGCCTCCTCAAGTCTGTTTGGCCAATGCCCATGTGACTACACTAGAAACAAATGCCCCTCAGAGTGTTATTGAAAATCAACCTTATCTTAATAAATTGCACTATCCCTCATTGACAAAAACCCTAGTGTCGAAGATACTCCAACAAAATATTTTTCGGTCGACGAAATGATAGTGTAGGGGTCCCACTAGCTGAAAATTGGTGCTCTTAATCCAATGCAACTGATGGTTCCTGCATTTGTGTCCTGGTTTGAGTTTTATCACGAGTTTCAAATCTCCTCCACAATCCATTTAGGGACATGTGGTCAATTTGGTCCATGGGAATAAAATCCAAACTGAGTAGCATAACAGACTTACGTAATCTCCCACAAGTTTGTTTGGCTAAGGTCCACATGACTACACTAGCCAAAAAGACCTGACACATTGTTGTTGAAAATTGACCTCCTCTTTAAGAAATTGCACTATTCCTCACTGACAAGAACCATAGTATTGGAGATACTCCAACAAATGATTTTCTAGTCGACAAAATGATAGCATAGGAGGACCAATAGCTGAAACTCGGTGCTCTGCATCCAATTCAATTGAGGGTTTGTACATCCATGTCTCGATTTGAGTTTTATAGATAGTTGCAACTCGACTCCTCAAGACATTCAAGGACATGTGACCAATTTCGTTTGGGGCATAAAATCGAAACCGAGAAGCATTATGGAATTTGGCTCTAGAAAAAAGTAAGAAGTGCATGTGGGGGTTTAGCATAATTTTGTTCTGTAAGCTCTTGCATGTATGTTTCTCCAAGGCCCATACGACTACACTAGAAAAAAATGCTTGACATACTGTTCTTGAAAATCAACCTCATCTTCAGAAATTGCACTATGCCTCATTGACCAAAACCCTTGTGCCGAAGAAACTCCAACAAATGATTTTTCAGTCGATTAAATGATAGTTTAGGGTCCCCACTAGCAAAACATTAGTGCTCTTAACCCAATGCAACTAACGGTTTGTGCATCTAAGTCCCGGTTTGAGTTTTATCGTGAGTTTCAACTCCCCTCCTCAAGCGATTTAAGGAATTGTGGTCAAATTGATATGGGGGCATAAAATCTAAACCGAGTAGAATAATGGAATTTCGTAAGCTCCCGCAAGTCAATTTGGCCAAGGCCCACGTGACTACACTAGCCAAAAACACTCGACATGGTTTTCTTGAAAATCGACCTACTCTTCAAAAATTGCACTATACCTCATTAACCAAAACCCTAGTGTTGGAGATACTCCAACAAATGTTTTTTTGGTCGACATAATGATAGCTTAGGGGGCCAACTAGATGAAACCCTCTGCGGTTAATCCAATGCAACTAACAGTTTGTGCATCGGAGTCTCAATTTGATTTTTATCGGGAGTTGCAACTCACCTCCTCCAGCCATTTAGGCACATGTGGTCAATTTGGTCTGGGGGCATAAAATCCAAACCGAGTAGAATAACAAACTTTCATAAGCTCTTGCAAGTCTCTTTGGCCAAGGCCCACATGACTACACTAGCCAAAAATACCCAACACAATGTTCTTTAAAATCAACGTCCTCTTCAGAAATTACACTATGCCTCATTAACCAAAATCCTAGTGTTGGAGATACTCCAACAAATTGTTTTTCAGTCAATGGAATTATAGCGTAGGATCCCCAATAGCTCAAACTTGGTGCTCTGGATCCAATGCAACTGAACGTTCGTCCATCTGAGTCTCGATTTGAGTTTTATCGATAGTTGCAACTTGCCTCCTCAATTCATTCAAGGACATGTGGCCAATTTGGTCTAAGGGCATAAAATCCAAACTGAGCAGCATAATGTTGTTTCGTTAGCTCCCACATGTATGTTTGGCCAAGGCCCATGCGACCACACTAGAAAAAAATGATCTACAGAGTGTTCTTGAAAATCAACTTCATCTTTAGAAATTGCACTATGCCTCATTGACCAAAACCCTATTGTCGGAGTTACTCCAACAAGTGGTTTTTCGGTCAACTAAATCATAGCATAGGGGCCCCACTAGTTGAAGCTGACTTTTATTAATCCAATACAACTGACGGTTCATGCATCTAAGTTTCGTTTTGAGTTTTATTGTGAGTTGCAACTCACCTCCTCAAGCCATTTAGGGACATGTGGTCAATTTGATCTGGGGGCATAAAATCCAAACCGAGTAGCATAATGGACTTTTGTAAGCTCCTGCAAGTCAATTTGGCCAAGGCCCACGTGACTATACTAGCCAAAAACACCCAACACAAGTTTCTTGAAAATCGACCTCCTCTTCAAAAATTGCACTATGCCTCATTGACCAAACCCCTAGTGTTGGAGATAGTCCAACAAATGATTTTCTGTTCGACAGAATGATAGTGTAGGATCCCCAATAGCTGAAACCGGTGCTCTGGATCTAATGCAACTGACGATTCGTGCATCCGAGTCCCAGTTTGAGTTTTATCGGTAGTTGCAACTCACCTCCTCAATCCATTTAAGGACATGTGGCCAATTTGGTCATGGGCATAAAATCCAAACCGAGCAGCATAATGGAGTTTTTTAAGCTCCCACAAGTTTGTTTGTCCAAGGTCCATATTACTAAACTAGAAAAAAATGCCCGACAGAGTGTTCTTGAAAATCAACCTCATCTTCAGAAATCACACTATGCATCATTGATCAAAACCCTACTTCCAGAGATACTCCAACAAATGTTTTTTCGGTGGACAAAATGATAGCATAGGGGCCCCACTATCTTAATCTAGTTCTCTTAATCCAATGCAATGGATGGTTCCTACATCCGAGTCCTGGTTTGATTTTTATCATGAGTTGCAACTCGAATCCACAAGCCATTTAGGGACATGTGGTCAATTTGGTCTGGGGGCATAAAATCCAATCCGAGTAGCATAACAGACTTTCATAAGATCTTGCAATTCTATTTGACCAAGACCCACACAACTACACTATCCAAAAAGACCCGACATGATGTTCTTAAAAATTGACCTCCTCTTTAGAAATTTCACTATGCCTCATTGACCAAAACTCTAGTGTTCAAGATACTCCAAAAAATGATTTTCTGGTAGAAAGAATGATAGCTTAGGAGCTCTAATAGTTGAAACTTGGTGCTCCGCATCCAATGCAACTAACGATATGTGCAACAGGTTCCTGGTTTGAGTTTTATCAATAGTTGCAACTCGCCTCCTCAAGCCATTCAAGGACAAGTGATCAATTTGATCCGGGCAAATAAAATCCAAACCGAGTAGCATAATGGAATTTCCTAAGCTCCCGCAAGTCAATTTGGCCAAGGCTCATGCGACTACACTAGGAACAAAACGCTCGACAAAGTGTTCTTGAAAATCGAGCTCATCTTCAAAAATTGTACTATGCCTCATTGACCAAAACTCTATTGATGCAGACACTCCAACAAATCTCTTTCCGGTCGATGGAATGATAGCTTAGGGGCCCTACTAGCTGAAACCCAGTTCTCGGAATCCAATGCAACTGACGGTTTGTGCATCTGAGTCCCGGTTTTTGTTTTATCGCAAGTTGCAACTCGCCTCATCAAACCATTTAGGGACATATGGTCAATTTGTTCTGGGGGCATAAAATCCAAACCGAGTAGCATAATAGATTTCCGTAAGCTCCCGCAAGTCTATTTGGCCAAGGCCCACATGACTACACTAGCCAAAAATACCTGACACAATGTTCTTTAAAATCGAACTACTCTTCAAAAATTGCACTATGCCTCATTGACCAAAATCCTAGTGTTGTAGATACTCCAACAAATTATTTTCCGGTTGATGCAATGATAGCGTAGGAGATTCAATAGTTGAAATATGGTGCTTCGGATCCAATGCAACTCACAGTTCATGCATCCAAGTTCAGATTTGAATTTTATCGATAGTTGCAACTTGCCTCCTCAAGCCATTCAAGGACATATGGCCAATTTGGTCCGAGGGCATAAAATCCAAATGGAGCAGCATAATGTTGTTCCCTAAGCTCCCGCATGTATGTTTGTCCAAGGCCCATGCGACTACACTAGAAAAAAATGCTCGACAAAGTGTTCTTTAAAATCGACCTAATCTTCAGTAATTGCACTATGCCTCATTGACCAAAACCCTAGTGCTGAAGATACTCCAACAAATGGTTTTTTGGTCGATGAAATGATAGCGTAGGGGCCCCACTAGTTGAAACTCAATGCTCTTAATCCAATGAAATCTACAGTTCATGCATCTAAGTCCCGGTTTGAGTTTTATCACAATTTGCAACTCGCCTCCTCAATCCATTTAGGGACATGTGGTCAATTTGATCTGGGGGCATAAAATCCAAACCGAGTAGCATAACGAACTTTTGTAAGCTCCCGCAAGTCAATTTGGCCAAGGCCCATGTGACTACACTAACCAAAAACACCCGACATGGTTTTCTTGAAAATCGACCTCCTCTTCAGAAATTGCACTATGCCTCATTGACCAAAACCCTAGTGTTGGAGATAGTCCAACAAATGGTTTTTCGATTGACATAATGATAGTGTAGGAGCCCCAATAGCTGAAACTGAGTGTTGTGGATCCAATGCAGCTAACAGTTTGTGAATCCGAGTCCGGATTTGAGTTTTATCAACAGTTGAAACTCCCCTCCTCAAGCCATTCAAGGACATGTGGCCAATTTGGTCTGGGGGCATAAAATCCAAACCAAGAAGCATAATGAATTTATGTAAGCTCCCGCAAGTCTGTTTGGCCAAGGCCCATGCGAATAAACTAGAAACAAATGTATGACAGACTATTCTTGAAAATCGACCTCATCTTCAGAAATTGCACTATGCCTCATTGACCAAAACCCTAGTGCCAGAGATACTCCAACAAATGGTTTTTCGATTGATGAAATGATAGCGTAGGGGCCCCACTAGCTGAGAACCAGTGCTCTTAATCCAATGCAGTTGATGGCTCCTGCATCTGAGTCACCGTTTGAGTTTTATCGTGAGTTGCAACTTGCCTCCACAAGCCATTTAGGGACATATGGTCAATTTGGTCCGGGGGCATAAAATCCAAAAAGAGTAGAATAATAGACTTTTGTAAGCTCCCACCAGTCTATTTGACCAAGGCCCACATGACTACACTATACAAAATAACCTGACACGATGTTCTTGAAAATTGACCTTTTCTTCAGAAATTGCACTATGCCTCATTGACCAAAACCCTAGTGGGTGAGATACTCCAACCAATGATTTTCCAGAAGACAGAATGATATCATAAGAGCCCTTATAGCTAAAACCAGATGGTTCGCATCCAATGCAACTAATGGTACTTGAAACAGATTCTTGGTTTGAGTTTTATCGATAGTTGCAACTCGCCTCCTCAAGCCATTCAAGGACATGTAGTTAATTTGATCTGGGGGCATAAAATCCAAATTGAGTAGTATAACGGACTTTCATAAGCTCCCACAAGTCAATTTAACCAAGGCCCATGTGACTACATTAGCAAAAAATTCCCAACAAAGTGTTTTTGAAAATCGAGCTCATCTTCAAAAATTGTACTATGCCTCATTGACAAAAACCATAGTGAGAGAGATACTCCAACAAATGTCTTTATGATCGACAAAATGAGAGCTTAGGGGCCCCACTAGCTAAAACTGGGCTCTCTTAATCCATTGAAACTAACTGATTATGCATCTGAGTCTCAGTTTGAGTTTTATCGCGAGTTGCAACTCACCTCCTCAAGCCATTTAGGGACATGTGGTCAATTTGGTCCGGGGGAATAAAATCCAAACCGAGTAGCATAACAGACTTCTGTAAGGTCCCTCATGTCTATTTGGCCAAGGCCCATGTGACTACACTAGCCAAAAATACCCAACACAGTGTTCCTTAAAATCAACCTCCACTTCAGAATTTGCACTATGCCTCATTGACCAAAATCCTAGTGTTGGATATACTCCAACAAATTGTTTTTCAGTCAATGGAATGATAGTGTAGGAGCCCCAATAGTTGAAACCTAGTGCTCTGGATCTAATGAAACTGAAGGTTTGTGCATCCAAGTCGCGGTTTGAGTTTTATCGATAGTTGCAACTCGCCTCCTCAATCCATTCAAGGACATGTGGTCAATTTGGTCTGAGGGCATAAAATCCAAATCGAGCAATGTAATGTTCTTCCGTAAGTTCTCGCATGTATGTTTGGCCAAGGCCCATGCAACTAAACTAGAAAAAAATTCTCAACAGAGTGTTCCTGAAAATCAACCTCATCTTGAGAAATTGCACTATGCCTCATTGACCAAAACCCTAGTGCCGAAGATACTCTAACAAATGTTTTTTCAGTCAACAGAATGATAACGTAGGGGCCCCAATAGTTGAAACTCATTTCTCTTAATACAATGCAACTAACGGATCATGCATCTATGTCTCGGTTTGATTTTTATCATGAATTGCAACTGGCCTCCTCAAGCCATTTAGGGACCTGTGGTAAATTCGATCTGGGGGCATAAAATCCAAACCCAGTAGAATAATGTACTTTTGTAAGCTCCCTCAAGTCAATTTGGCCAAGGCCCACATGACTACACTAGCCAAAAACACTTGACACAGATTTCTTGAAAATTGACCTCCTCTGTAAAAATTGCACCATGCCTCATTGACCAAAACCCTAGTGTTGGAGATACTCCAACAAATGGTTTTTCGGTCGACATAATAATATTTTAGGAGCCCCAATAAGTGAAACCCAGTGCTCTGGATCCAATCCAACTGACAGTTCGTGCATCCGAGTCCCGGTTTGAGTTTTATAGATAGTTGCAACTCGCCTCCTCAAGCCATTCAAGGACATGTGGCCAATTTGGTCCAAGGGCATAAAATCCAAACCGAGCAACATAATGGAGTTATGCAATCTCCCTCAAGTCTGTTTGGCCAATGCCCATGTGACTACACTAGAAACAAATGCCCCTCAGAGTGTTCCTGAAAATCGACCTTATCTTAAGAAATTGCAGTATCCCTCATTGACCAAAACCCTGGTGTCGAAGATACTCCAACAAAATGTTTTTCAGTCGATGAAATGATAGCGTAGGGGTCCCACTCGCTGAAAATTGGTGGTCTTAATCTAATGCAACTGATGGTTCCTGCATTTGTGTTCTGGTTTGAGTTTTATCATGAGTTGCAACTCGCCTCCACAATCCATTTCGGGACATGTGGTCAATTTGGTCCATGGGAATAAAATCCAAACCGAGTAGCATAACAGACTTACATAATCTCACACAAGTTTGTTTGGCTAAGGTCCACATGACTACACTAGCCAAAAAGACCCGACACATTGTTGTTGAAAATTCACCTCCTCTTTAAGAAACTGCACTATTCTTAATTGACGAGAACCATAGTATTGGAGATACTCCAACAAAAGATTTTCCAATCGACAAAATGATAACATAGGATCCCTAATAGCTGAAACTCGGTGCTCCACATCCAATGCAATTGAGGGTTTGTACATCTGAGTCTCGGTTTGAGTTTTATAGATAGTTGCAACTCATCTCCTCAATATATTCAAGGACATGTGACCAATTTCGTTTAGGGGCATAAAATCCAAACTGAGCAACATTATGGAATTTCGCTCTAGAAAAAAGTAAGAAGTGCATGTGGGGGTTTAGCATAATTTTGTTTTGTAATCTCCCGCATGTATGTTTGGCCAAGGCCCATGCGACTACACTAGAAAAAAATGCTCGACATAGTGTTCCTGAAAATCAACCTCATCTTTAGAAAGTGCACTATGCCTCATTGACCAAAACCCTAGTGCCGAAGATACTCCAACAAATGGTTTTTCGGTCGATTAAATGATAGTGTAGGGTCCCCGCTAGAAAAACATTAGTGCTCTTAATCCAATGCAACTAACGGTTTTTGGATGGTGCGACGCTCCTACATACCTCGCAGGGTCTCTGCACCTGACCTCCCGGTCTTCAAGGATCGTTCAAAAATCACTTTCTGAGTCGAAGCGTCTCTTTTGGACTCCCAATGGAATCCCTGTGAAAACCCGATCCACAGGTCCTCCTTTCTCCCTGATCTTAATTTCAGGTTTCGGGGTTTCGCGTTCCCCGACGTCAAGAGTTCTTTACCTCTCAAGTCCCCGATCACTGATGAGCTCTCTGCCCGGCCTTAGCCCTTCCTGGCTATGCCCTGGTCCACACGACCATTCTCACAAGACCGCAGCCTTATATCTTTCCTTTCGTCGGGGTTTCGGGCTTTCTAATGCCAAAATGCAATTTCCCTTAGGATCCGCAATCCTCTGATTCCCGACGCGCTCCAACTTCCGCTAGTCCCCTGGGCTAGTCTTTTGGGTCCATACGACCTCCCTCTATATGACCGTAGCCATACCTCCTCATCGGGGTTTCGGACTTTCCAATGTCCAAATGCACATGTCCTCAGGATTCACGATCCCTCAAATCTCGATGCGCCCTTTACGCTTTAGCCCTCCTGGATAGGCTCTGGCCCATATGACCGCTATCCCCATGACCTCAGTCTTACCACTCCATCGGGGTTTCGAGATTTTCAATGCCGCAATGCATTGGCTCACGGGATTCCCGATCCTCCAAATCCCGACTCTCCGCTATGCTGACAGCTGGCCCCTCACGATGGCACTTTCCTCTTCTTTGATGTGCTAACAGTTGGCTCCCTCAATTGTTCTTCCCTCCTTTCGGGGTTTCGAGGTTAGCGATTCCAAAATGCAAAGACTTCGTGTCCACAGAATCCTCGATATGTCGATCCCCAACTTTCGTCGGATCTCCGACATGCGTCCAAAATGGATGGACGGTCCAGATTAAGCCTTGGACTTCGCCAAATGCCAAACCAAAAAAACTTACCTCTGTGAATCCCGATTTCCAAACCGTCGATGACTTTCGATGATTGCCATATGTCCCAACATATCGACACTCTGATTGTATCGGGGTTTTCACTATGGATTTCCCCGACCTCTTGCTCACAGAACTCCCGATTTGTTGACTCCCGAAGCTCCAATGGAGTCCTTCCTTTCGGGACTTTTCCCGATGACGTTCGATTACTTCCACGCGTCCTCCTCAAGATGGATGGTTCTGATCTCTCCTTGTGATTTTGCAAATCCAAGTGCCCTGGGTTCCTTGTCTCCAGGACTCGTGAAATGTCGATCCCCGATATGCCGATGGAATTTCGATCTTGTCCATGTGTCCCCACAAATGGACGGATCAGATCATTTCCGGGACTTTTCCCATGGAAATCCTCGATCTCTTGTCTTCGAGATCTTCTATATCCCGATATGCGATATCCCGATGGCCACACCCTCGTCGGGATTTTCTGCCTCCTATCCACGAAGGTAAACCTCGTGCATCTCCTATGCAATCTGACAGTTGACGGGTATCCGCTCAATATCTGATGACCCAGATCAGTTCTCCTCGACGCTTCTCCTGTGCGCCTTCCTGGATGTGAAAACCGATGGTCCAGATATTCTTCTTTAGCCGATCTGACGACTACTGTGCTCCTCCTGAGATTTTGCGCACTTTCTTCCCTGACTTGGGAGAAATTCCAAAGATTCAAAAGGCCTCGGCCTATGTCTAATTACCCCAGCGAACTATCGACTCTGAGCTTCGCTGTGCGTATGCAATGCTATCCCTCCTGAACTTTTGCGCCTGAATCCTCGAAGGATTCTTTGACTCCTACGCTTCTGCAGAGTCTTCACGCGCCCACAGTGTTGTCTCTCCTGAGATTTTCGAATGCTCAGACCCCTAAGGGATTTTATCCTTTCCTCCTTATCCCTCAAATGGAGAATGAAATGCCTTTCGGCCTATTCTTCACTCCAGCAACCCCTTGCTGAGTCTTTCTGGGTGTTCAACAACCCTGAGAAGGTTCCCTTAGTGGACCCTTCTTCACTTCCAGAACTCAAAGAGTTCTTTTCTTCTTGTGCCTACCTGCACACAGTCTCAATTCTCACCTGGTAGAGTTTCCCTTTCACAGAACGTTCAGCAGTTCTGTCTTCTTTCGTGCACTCCTTGCACTTGCTCGATTCCCTCCTAACAGAGCTCTACAGAACCCTCAATGATTTTGTTTTCTCTTTCAAACTCTCAGTAGAGTTCTTCCAACTGCACCTTGTGCCTGTGCTCAATGCCCACTTAGCAGATCCTTTACAGAATCCACAACAGAATTCTATCTGCAACTGTGTCTCTCATACATAGCCTTGCGTCCAAGGTGTTCAACAACCTTGAGGTCTTACTCTGAGTTGTTGACTTCATTTCTTGTGCCACAGCACGTCTTTGTCTGAACCTGCAATGTTCAGAAGTGCATCCTCAGTGCACCAGTATTCAGAGACAACAGTACTCTGTCACGCCCTCCTGGCATGAAACCTCAAAGACCTTCACCTGAAATCAAGCACACTCCTGCAAATGCACAACTACAATATACATCTCCAACATAAATAAAACACACAAACATCCACATAACACAGGTATTCATGCAGGAAAAGCTACTTTGTTTATATTAAATGGCAAATGCCTGTAATTACAATGTGTTCTTGAGCTCTCACTTGCTTGATTCCCTCCTGACAGAGCTCTACAGAACCCTCAATGATTATATTTTCAGCTTCAAACTCTCAGTAGAGTTCTTCCAACTGCACCTTGTGCCTGTGCTCAATGCCCACTTGGCAGAGCCTTTACAGAATTCATAGCAGAATTCTATCTACAACTGTGTCTCTCATACATAGCCTTGCCTCCAAGGTGTTCATCAACCTTGAGGTATTACTCTGAGTTGTTGACTTCAGTTCTTGTGCCACATCACGTCTTTTTCTGAACCCACAGTGTTCAGAAGTGCATCCTCAATGCACTGGTATTTAGAGACCGCATTACTCTGTCACGCCCTCCTGGCATGAAACCTCAAAGACCTTCACCTGAAATCAAGCACACTCCTGCAAATGCACAACTACAGTATACATGTACAGCATAAATAAAGAACACACATAGACATCCACATAACACAGGTATTCATGCAGGAAAAACTACTCTGTTTATATTAAATGGAAAATGCATGTAATTACAAGGTGTTCTCGAGCTCTCACTGGCTCTTCTCAGACTCCTACTCATCTAGCTCTCTTCCACTACTTCCACTACTACAAAATGAGATATGAAAATCTCTTTTACCTGAGGGGGATCTTCGAGCGCTTCCCTCCAACCTACCTACCCTATTCAATTACATTGAATGGGTTGTCTAGTCTAGAATCGGATCTAGATCTCAGCCATTACACACATTAAAGGTCGATCTACTCTATGCCTGCACAAAGGCACAACTTCCTGGCTCAACAACCTAAGCATTTAAATTTAAATTGAATTCAAATTTAGATGAGGTTGCGCCTCTCTTTTAGCGTGTGATTTGAATTCGTTGTCGTGGCTAGTTGGATGGTTGGCTGACGTGGAGAGATGCTCCTGCATCATACTCCTCAGCTGCAAAATCATGAGCCCCTGCTCATGAGCTTCCCCTTTCAACTGTTGGAAATCCTTCTGGATCCCAAACAAATATTTGAAGCTTCCCATCTGCTCCATTATGTTGTTGCTTCTACGCTACTGTTGCTGCTTCCTTCTTCCTGTTCAGCCTTTCCTTGCTGGCAGTCTCTTCTGACCCCAACATCAGCCTTCTGATCTCTTCTATTACTTCATCCAGCCGCTCCAGTGGCTGGCTCTGTTTTTACAGTCTCCTCAACTGCAAAATTTTTTGGCACATGAGCAGATCATCATGATCTCTCATGCCTCCTTCATCAGTTTCCAACTTCACATGTTGGATGTGCACACTCTGCACCTTCACCCTTTTCTCCAGGGCTTCGAATTGTTCATACAAATCAAAAAAACAAATGTTGTCTGCCTCTTCTTCTTCTGCTGCAAACTCCCCTGTTGCAGTCTTTTCAGCTTCCTTGCTGAAAATGTTGAGCCATTCCTCAGAATGCTCATCATCCTCTTCGTCTGCTTCTCCTGTTGTCAGCTTCAATGCTACAACTTCCTTAGCTTCCTTAGCTTCTTGGCTGAAGTCATTGAGCCATTCCTCAGAATGCTCACTCTCTTTTCCTTCTTGGGAAACTTCCAAATTCTGCTCCAGTTCCTCCTTGACAATCTCAGTTGACTATTCTGTTGTTGTTGTTGCACCATCTGCAACACAGACTTCTGCCTCCTCCTGGGAAAATGGTAGGAATACTCCAATTCCCCCAATCATCAAAAGATCCCTCAGATCCTTCTCTTCTGTCAGCTTCACATGTTGATCTAAATTCATCTCTGATTTTATGATACTCTTAGACAGTCTCATCTGTTCTGTCAGCTCCTCGGGCTAATCAAAATTCACCTGCTCATCCTTGCCCACCTGACAATATGAGATGTGTTCACTGCCCTCCTGGCAGACTATGAGGTCAACCGATCCCATCTTCATCAACACTCCTTGCTGAATTGAACTCACCTCCGAGTCCATGAGACTTTCAGAAAGTCTCATATGTTCATCTCTGCCCACCTGGCAATCTGAGATGCTTCCACTGCCCTCCTGGCAGTCTTCGAGATCCCACAGCAACCTCATTTCATTGCCCAATTGGCAATGTGAAATTCCCTGGCTGTCCTCCTGACAGTCTCTGAGATCCCGCAGTGATCTCAACTTTTTTCCCTCCTGGCAAACTAGAATTTCCTCTCTGCCCTCCTGGCAGTCCTTGAGATCTTCAACTGTTCTCAATTCATTTTCAAAATCATCGAGACTTCTCCCAGTCTCTGGTTCACAGACATATATCATCTTTTCCTCTGTGGCCTTTAGGTTTTCATCATACCTCAACCATATTTTTAACAGCCTGCGCTGCCCTCTGACCATCAACTCCTTGACTGGCCACTTTGCTTTTGCCTTCTTCATGGGCAATTCACGCATCCGTCTCGACCTCCTATCCTGTGGCATCCGCAGTTTGAGATTCTCTATGTCTGCCTTTAATTCATAGAGCTCTTTATCCATTTCTTTATCCATTTCTACAAGTTTTTCTGCCTTTCTTTTCTTCCCAGCATGCCTATGGCCTTTAGTAACCATGGTGTTGTCTCTTTCTTCTTTCCTAGAAAACCTGTTGTTGTCACTCCGCACTAAGAGTTCTACCAGCTTCATCCTGTAGTCCTGCCGAATGTCTTCCTGATTGCTACCTACCTACAAACAATCACCACAGAGTCTCTAGTGCTTTGTCTTCCTTTACCTTCTCCCTCTGCTTGAAATATACAAACAAAGTTCTAGCTCTGATACCACTTGATGGTGCGACGCTCCTACATACCCCGCAGGGTCTCTGCGCCTGACCTCCCGGTCTTCAAGGATCGTTCAAAAATCACTTTCTGAGCCGAAGCGGCAATTTTCGACTCCCAATGGAATCCCTGTGAAAACCCAATCCACAGGTCCTCCTTTCTCCCTGATCTTAATTTCGGGTTTCGGGGTTTCGCGTTCCCCGACGTCAAGATTTCTTTACCTCTCGAGTCCCCAATCACCGATGAGCTCTCTACCCGGCCTTAGCCCTTCCTGTCTATGCCCTGGTCCACATGACCGTTCTTACAAGACCACAGCCTTATATCTTTCCTTTCGTCGGGGTTTCGGGCTTTCTAATACCAAAATGAAATTTCCCTTAGGATCCGCGATCCTCCGATTCCCGACGCGCTCCAACTTCTGCTAGTCCCCTGGGCTAGTCTTTTGGGTCCATACGACCTCCCTCTATATGACCACATCCATCCCTCCTCATCAGGGTTTCGGCCTTTCCAATGTCCAAATTCACATGTCCTCAGGATTCGCGATCCCTCGAATCCCGACGCGCCCTTTACGCGTTAGCCCTCCTGGCTAAGCTCTAGCCCATATGACCGTTATCCCCATGACCTCAGTCTTACCACTCCGTCGGGGTTTTGAGATTTTCAATGCCGCAATGCATTGGCTCACAGGATTCCCGATCCTCCAAATACTGACTCTTCTCTATGCTGACAGCTGGCCCTTCGCGATGGCACTTTCCTCTTCTCTGATGTGCTGACAACTGGCTCCCTCAATGGCTCTTCCCTCCTTTCGGGGTTTCGGGGTTCACGATTCCGAAATGAAAAGACTTCGTGTCCACAAAATCCCTGATATTTCGATCCCTGAATTTCGTCGGATCTCCGACACACATCCCAAATGGATGGACGGTCCATATTAAGCCTCGAACTTCACTAAATGCCAAACCAAAAACACTTACCTGTGTGAGTCTCGATGGCCAAACCGCTGATGACTCTCGATGATTGCCACCTGTCCCAATAGATGGACGCTCTAATTTTATTGGGGTTTTCACTATGGATTTCCCTAACCTCTTGCTCACATAACTCCCCATTTGCCGACTCCTGAAGCTCCAATCAAGTCCTTCCTTTCGGGACTTTTCCCGATGGCGTTCGATTACTTCCATTCGTCCTCCTCAAGATGGACGGTTCTGATCTCTCCTCGCGATTTCACGACTCCAAGTTCTCTGGGTGCCTTGTCTCCAGGACTCATGAAACGACGATCCCTGATACACCGATGGACTTTCGATCTTGTCCACGTGTCCCCACAAACGGACGGCTCAGATCGTTTCTGGGACTTTTCCCATCGAAATCCCCGATCTCTTGTCTTCAAGATCTCCGATATCCCGATATGCGATATCCCGATGGCCACGCCTTCGTCAGGATTTTCTGCCTCCTATCCACGAAGGTAAACCTCGTGCAGCTCCTATCCAATCTGATGGCTGATGGGTATTCGCTCAAGATCTGATGGCCCAGATCCATTCTCCTCGACGCTTCTCCTCTGCACCTTCCTGGACGTGAAAATCGACGGTCCAGATCTTCTTCCTCAGCCGATCTGAAGGCTACTATGCTCCTCCTGAGATTCTGCACACTTTCTTCCCTGACTTGGAAGAAATTCCAAAGATTCAAAAGGCCTCGGCCTGTGTCTAATTCCCCCAGCGAACTCTCGACTCTGAGCTTCGCTGCGCGTATGTAACGTTCTCCCTCCTGAACTTCTACGCCCGAATCCTCGAAGGATTCTTTGACTCCTGCGCTTCTGCAGAGTCTTCACGTGCCCACAGTGTTGTCTCTCCTGATCTTTTCGAATGCTCATACCCCTAAGGAATTTTATCCTTTCTTCCTTCTCCATCAGATGGAGAATGAAATGCCTTTCGGCCTATTCTTCACTCCAACAACCCCTTCCTGAGTCTTTCTGGGTGTTCAACAACCCTAAGAAGGTTCCCTCAGTGGACCCTTCCTCACTTCCAGAACTCAAAGAGTTCTTTTCTTCTTGTGCCTACCTACACACAGTCTCAATGCTCACCTAGCAAAGTTTCCCTTTCACAGAATGTTCAGCAGTTCTGTCTTCTTTCGTGCACTCCTTGCACTTGCTCGATGCCCTCCTGACAGAGATCTACAAAACCCTAATAGATTTTGTTTTCTCCTTCAAACTCTCAGCAGTGTTCTTCCAACTACACATTGTGCTTGTGCTCAATGCCCACTTGGCAGAGCCTTTACAGAATCCACAGCAGAATTATGTCTGCAAATGTTTCTCTCATACACAGCCTTGCCTCCAAGGTGTTCAACAACCTTGAGGTCTTACTCTGATTTGTTGACTTCAGTTCTTGTGCCACAGCATGTCTTTATCTGAACCCGCAGTGTTCAGAAGTGCATCCTCAGTGCACTGGTATTCAGAGACCGCAGTACTCTGTCACGCCCTCCTGGCATGAAACATCAAAGACCTTCACCTGAAATCAAGCACACTCCTGCAAATGCACAACTACAGTATACATCTACAACATAAATAAAGAACACACACAGACATCCACATAACACAGGTATTCATGCAGAAAAAACTGCTTTGTTTATATTAAATGGGAAATGCTTGTAATTACAAGGTGTTCTTGAGCTCTTACTGGCTCTTCTCAGACTCCTACTCATCTAAATCTCTTCCACTACTTCCACTACTACAAAATGAGATATGAAAATATCTTTTACATGAGGGGGCTCTTCAAGCGCTTCCCTCCAAGCTACCTACCCTATTCAATTACATTGAATGGGTTGTCTAGTCCAGAATCAGATCTATATCTCAGCCATTACACACATTAAAGGCTGATCTACTCTATGCTTGCACAAAGGCACGACTTCCTGGCTCAACAACCTAAGCATTTAAATTTAAATTGAATTCAAATTTAGATGAGGTTGCGCCTCGCCTCTCTTTTAGCATGCAATTTGAATTCGTTGGCGTGGCTTGATGGTTGGTTGGCTGACGTGGAGAGATGCTCCTGCATCATTTCTGCATCTAAATCCCGGTTTGAGTTTTATCGCGAGTTGCAACTCGTCTCCTCAAGCAATTTAGGGAATTGTGGTCAATTTGATATGGGGGCATAAAATGTAAACCGAGTAGAATAAAGGAATTCTGTAAGCTCCCGCAAGTCAATTTGGCCAAGGCCCATGTGACTACACTAACCAAAAACACCTGACATGGTTTTCTTGAAAATCCACCTACTCTTCAAAAATTGCATTATACCTCATTGACCAAAACCCTAGTGTTGGAGATACTCCAACAAATGGTTTTTTGGTTAACATAATGATAGCTTAGGGGCCGACCTAGATGAAACCCTGTGTTCTTAATCCAATGAAACTAACGGTTTGTGCATTGGAGTCTCAGTTTGAGTTTTATCGCGAGTTGCAACTCACCTCCTCAAGCGATTTAGGGACATGTGGTCAATTTGGTCTGGGGACATAAAATCTAAACTGAGTAGAATAAAATACTTTTGTAAGCTCCCACAAGTTTATTTGGCCAAGGTCCACATGACTACACTAGCCCAAAATACCCAACACAATGTTCCTTAAAATCGACCTCCTCTTCAGTAATTGCACTATGCCTCATTAACTAAAATCCTAGTGTTGGAGATACTCCAACAAATTGTTTTTCATTCAATGTAATGATAGAATAGGATCCCCAATAGCTCAAACCTGGTGCTCCAGATCCAATGCAACTGACAGTTCGTCCATCCGAGTCTCAATTTGAGTTTTATCGATAGTTGCAACTCGCCTCCTCAATTCATTCAAGGACATGTGGCCAATTTGGTCTAAGGGCATAAAATCCAAACTGAGCAGCATAATGTTGTTTCGTAAGCTCTCGCATGTATGTTTGGCCAAGGCCCATGCGACTACACTAGAAAAAAATGATCTACAGAGTGTTCTTGAAAATCGACCTCATCTTTAGAAATTGCACTATGCCTCATTGACTAAAACCCTAGTGCCAGAGTTACTCCAACAAGTGGTTTTTTGGTCGACTAAATGATAGCGTAGGGGCCCCACTAGTTGAATCTCAGTGCTATTAATCCAATGCAACTAATGGTTCGTGCATCTAAGTTTCATTTTCAGTTTTATCGCGAGTTGCAACTCACCTCCTCAAGCCATTTAGGGACCTGTGGTCAATTTGATCTGGGGGCATAAAATCCAAACCGAGTAGTATAACGGACTTTTGTAAGCTCCTGCAAGTCAATTTGGCCAAGGCCCATGTGAATACACTAGCCAAAAACACCCAACACAAGTTTCTTGAAAATCGACCTTCTCTTCAGAAATTGCACTATGCCTCATTGACCAAACCCCTGGTGTTGGAGATAGTCCAACAAATGATTTCCTGTTCAATAGAATGATAGTAAAGGAGCCCCAATAACTGAAACCAGTGCTCCGGATCTAATGCAATGGACGATTCTTGCATCCGAGTCCCAGTTTGAGTTTTATCGATAGTTGCAACTCACCTCCTCAATCCATTTAAGGACATGTGGCCAACTTGGTCCTGGGCATAAAATCCAAACCAAGCAGCATAATGGAGTTTTGTAAGCTCCCGCAAGTCTTTTTGTCCAAGGCCCATTTTACTAAACTAGAAAAAAATACCTAAGAGAGTGTTCTTGAAAATCAACCTCATCTTCATTACTCGCACTACGCCTCATTGATCAAAACCCTACTTCTAGAGATACTCCAACAAATGTTTTTTCGGTGGAAACAATGATAGCATAGGGGCCCCACTAGCTGAAACCGGTGCTCTCAATCCAATGCAACTGATGGTTCCTACATCCAAGTCCTGGTTTGATTTGTATCGCGATTTGCAACTCAAATCCACAAGCCATTTAGGGACATGTGGTCAATTTGGTCTGGGGGCATAAAATCCAAACCGAGTAGGATAACAAACTTTCATAAGATCTCTCAAGTCTATTTGACCAAGGCCCACACGACTACACTATCCAAAAAGACCTGACACGATGTTCTTAAAAATTGACCTCTTCTTTAGAAATTGCACTATGCCGCATTGACCAAAACTCTAGTGTTGAAGATACTCCAAAACATGATTTTCTGGTAGATAAAAACTCGGTGCTCTGCATACAATCAAACTAACGATACGTGCAACGGATTCCTGGTTTGAGTTTTATTGATAGTCGGAACTCGCCTCCTCAGGCCATTCAAGGACATGTGGTCAATTTGATCTGGGGGAATAAAATCCAAACTGCGTAGCATAATGGAATTTCGTAAGCTCCCCCAAGTCAATTTGGCCAAGGCTCATGCGACTACACTAGGAACAAAACGCCCGACAAAGTGTTCTTGAAAATCAAGCTCATCTTCAAAAATTGTACTATGCCTCATTGACCAAAACCCTATTGACGAAGATACTCCAACAAATGTCTTTTCGGTCAACGAAATGATAGCTTAGGGGCCCCACTAGCTAAAACCCAGTTCTTTGAATCTAATGCAACTGATGGTTTGTGCATCTGAGTCTGGGTTTTTGTTTTATCGCGAGTTGCAACTCGCCTCCTCAAACCATTTAGGGACATATGGTCAATTTGCTCTGGGGGCATAAAATCCAAACTGAGTAGCATAACAGACTTTCATAAGCTCCCGCAAGTCTATTTGGCCAAGGACCATGTGACTACACTAGCCAAAAATACCCAACATAGTGTTCTTTAAAATCGAACTCCTCTTCAAAAATTGCACTATGCCTCATTGACCAAAATCCTAGTGTTGTAGATACTCCAACAAATTGTTTTCCAGTCGATGGAATGATAGCGTAGGAGCTCCAATAGCTGAAACCTGGTGCTCCGGATCCAATGCAACTGACAGTTCATGCATCTGAGTCCTGATTTGAATTTTATCGATAGTTGCAACTTGCCTCCTAAATCCATTCAAGGACATGTGGCCAATTTGGTCTGAGGGAATAAAATCCAAACCGAGCAGCATAATGTTTTTTCGTAAGCTCCCGCATGTATGTTTTTCTAAGGCCCATGCGACTACACTAGAAAAAAACACTCAACAAAGTGTTCTTGAAAATCAACCTAATCTTCAATAATTGCACTATGACTCATTGACCAAAACCCTAGTGTTGAATATACTCCAACAAATGGTTTTTTGGTCGACGGAATGATAGCGTAGGGGCCCCACTAGTTGAAACTCAATGCTCTTAATCCAATGCAACTAACGGTTCATGCATCTAAGTCTGGGTTTGAGTTTTATCATGATTTGCAACTCACCTCCTCAAGTCATTTAGGGACATGTGGTCAATTTGATCTGGGGGCATAAAATCCATACCGAGTAGCATAACGAACTTTTGTAAGCTCCCACAAGTCAATTTGGCCAAGGCCCACGTGACTACACTAGCCAAAAACACCCAACATGGTTTTCTTGAAAATCGACCTCCTCTTCAGAAATTGCACTATGCCTCATTGACGAAAACCCTAGTGTTAGAGATAGTCCAACAAATGGTTTTTTGATTGACATAATGATAGTGTAGGAGCCCCAATAGCTGAAACCAAGTGTTGTGGATCCAATGTAGCTGATGGTTCGTGAATCCGAGTCTCGATTTGAGTTTTATCAACAGTTGAAACTCGCCTCCTCAAGCCATTCAAGGACATGTGGCCATTTTGGTCTGGGGGAATAAAATCCAAACTGAGAAGCATAATGAATTTATGAATCTCCCGCAAGTCTGTTTGGCCAAGGCCCGTGTGAACAAACTAGAAACAAATGCCTGACAAAGTGTTCATGAAAATCGACCTCATCTTCAGAAATTGCACTATGCCTCATTGACCAAAACCATAGTGCTAGAGATACTCCAACAAATGGTTTTTCGGTTGATAAAATGATAGCGTAGGAGCCCCACTAGCTGAAAACCAGTGTTGTTAATCTAATGCAGCTAATGGCTCCTGCATCTGAGTCCCGGTTTGAGTTTTATCGCAAGTTGCAACTTGCCTCCACAAGCCATTTAGGGACATATGGTCAATTTAGTCCGAGGGCATAAAATCCAAAAGGAGTAGAATAATAGACTTTCGTAAGCTCCCACAAGTCTATTTGACCAAGGCCCACATGTCTACACTATACAAAAGACCCGACATGATGTTCTTGAAAATTGACCTCATCTTCAGAAATTATACTATGCCTCATTGACCAAAACTCTAGTGGGTGAGATACTCCAACAAATGATTTTTCAGTAGACATAACGATATCATAAGATCCCTTATAGCTAAAACCCGATGCTCTGCATCCAATGCAACTAATGATACCTGCAACAGATTCCTGGTTTGAGTTTTATCGATAGTTGCAACTCGCCTCCTCAAGCCATTCAAGGACACGTGGTTAATTTGATCTAGGGGCATAAAATCCAAACTGAGTAGCATAACGGACTTTCGTAAGCTCCCACAAGTCAATTTGACCAAGGACCATGCGACTACATTAGAAAAAAATTCCCAACAAAGTGTTTTTGAAAATCGAGCTCATCTTCAAAAATTGTACTATGCCTCATTGAATAAAACCATAGTGATAGAGATACTCCAACAAATGTCTTTATGATCGACAAAATGAGAGCTTAGGGGCCCCACTAGCTGAAACTCGGTTCTCTTAATCCAATGAAACTAACGGTCTGTGCATCTGATTCTCGATTTGAGTTTTATCGTGAGTTGCAACTCACCTCCTCAAGCCATTTAGGGACATGTGGTCAATTTGGTCTGGGGGCATAAAATCCAAACCGAGTAGCATAACAGACTTTCGTAAGGTCCCGCAAGTCTATTTGGCCAAGGCCCATGTGACTACACTAGCCAAAAATACCCAACATAGTGTTCTTTAAAATCGACCTCCTCTTAAGAAATTGCACTATGCCTCATTGACCAAAATCGTAGTGTTGGATATACTCCAACAAATTGTTTTTTGGTCAATGGAATGATAGCGTAGGAGCACCAATAGTTGAAGCCTAGTGCTCTGGATCCAATGCCACTGAAGGTTCATGCATCCAAGTCCCAGTTTGAGTTTTATTAATAGTTGCAACTCGCCTCCTCAAGTCATTCAAGGACATGTGGCCAATTTGGTCTGAGGGCATAAAATCCAAACCGAGAAGCATGATGTTCTTCTGTAAGTTCCCACATGTATGTTTGGCGAAGGCCTATGTGACTAAACTAGAAAAAAATGCTCAATAGAGTGTTCTTGAAAATCGACCTCATCTTGAGAAATTGCACTATGCCTCATTGACCAAAACCCTAGTGGTGAAGATACTCTAACAAATGGTTTTTCAGTCGACGAAATAATACCATAGGAGCCCCACTAGTTGAAACCTAGTTCTCTTAATACAATGCAACTAACAGTTCCTGCATCTGTGTCCCGGTTTGATTTTTATCACGAGTTGCAACTGGCCTTCTCAAGCCATTTAAGGACATGTGGTCAGTTTGATCCGGGGGCATAAAATCCAAACCAGGTAGAATAATGGACTTTCGTAAGCTCCCTCAAGTCAATTTGGCCAAGGCCCACATGACTACACTAGCCAAATAAACTTGACACAAATTTCTTGAAAATTGACCTCCTCTTTAGAAATTGCACCATGCCTCATTGACCAAAACCCTAGTGTTGGAGATACTCAAATAAATGGTTTTTTAGTCGACATAATGATAGTGTAGGAGCCCAAATAGCTGAAACCTAGTGCTTTGGATCCAATGCAACCGACAGTTCATGCATCCAAGTCTCGGTTTGATTTTTATCGATAGTTGCAACTCACCTCCTGAAGCCATTCAAGGACATGTGGCCAATTTGGTCCAAGGTCATAAAATCCAAACCGAGCAACATAATGGAGTTATGTAATCTCCCGCAAGTCTGTTTGGCCAATGCCCATGTGACTACACTAGAAACAAATTCCCCTCAGAGTGTTCTTGAAAATCGACCTTATATTAAGAAATTACGCTATCCCTCATTGACCAAAACCCTATTGTTGAAGATACTCCAACAAAATGTTTTTCGTTCGACGAAATGATAGCGTAGGGGCCCCACTAGCTGAAAATTGGTTCTCTTAATCCAATGCAACTAATGGTTTCTGCATTTATGTCCTGGTTTGAGTTTTATCATGAGTTGCAACTCGCCTCCACAATCCATTTAGGGACATGTGGTCAATTTGTTCCATGGGAATAAAATCCAAACCGATTAGCATAACAGGCTTACATAATCTCCCACAAGTTTGTTTGGCTAAGGTCCACACGACTACACTAGCCAAAAACACCCGACACATTGTTGTTTAAAATTCACCTCCTCTTTAAGAAATTGCACTATTCCTCATTGACCGGAACCATAGTATTGGAGATACTCCAACAAATGGTTTTCGACGGAATGATAGCATAGGAGCCCCAATGGCTGAAACTCGGTGCTCCACATCCAATGCAATTGAGGGTTTTTACATCCAAGTCTCAGTTTGAGTTTTATAGATAGTTGCAACTCATCTCCTCAAGACATTCAAGGACATGTGGCCAATTTCGTTTGGGGGCATAAAATCCAAACTGAGCAGCATTATGGAATTTGGCTCTAGAAAAAAGTAAGAAGTCCATGTGGGGGTTTAGCATAATTTTGTTCTGTAAGCTCCCGCATGTATGTTTGGCCAATGCCCATTCAACTACACTAGAAAAAAATGCTCGACATAGTGTTCTTGAAAATCAACCTCATCTTCAGAAATTGCACTATGCCTCATTGACCAAAACTCTAGTGCCGGAGATACTCCAACAAATGGTTTTTAAGTCGATTAAATGATAGCGTAGGGTCCCCACTAGCAAAACATTAGTGCTCTTAATCCAATGCAACTAACGGTTTGTGCATCTAAGTCCTGGTTTGAGTTTTATCGCGAGTTACAACTCGCCTCCTCAAGTGATTTAGGGAATTGTGGTCAATTTGATATGGGGGCATAAAATTTAAACCAAGTAGAATAATGGAATTTCGTAAGCTCCCGCAAGTAAATTTGGCCAAGGCCCACGTGACTACACTAGCCAAAAACATCCAACATGGTTTTCTTGAAAATCGACCAACTCTTCAGAAATTGCATTATGCCTCATTGACCAAAACCCTAGTGTTGAAGATAGTCCAACAAATGGTTTTTTGGTCAACATAATGATAGCTTAGGGGCCCAACTAGATGAAACCCTATGCTCTTAATCCAATTCAACTAGTGGTTTGTGCATCAGAGTCTCAGTTTGAGTTTTATCGTGAGTTGCAACTCACCTCCTCAAGCGATTTAGGGACATGTGGTCAATTTGGTCTGGGGGCATAAAATCCAAACTGAGTAGAATAACAGACTTTCATAAGCTCCCGCGAGTCTATTTGGCAAAGGCCCACATGACTACACTAGCCGAAAATACCCAACACGATGTTCTTTAAAATCGACCTCCTCTTCAGAAATTGCACTATGCCTCATTAACCAAAATCCTAGTGTTGGAGATACTCCAACACATTGTTTTTCAGTCAATGGAATGATAGCGTAGGATCCCCAATAGGTCAAAGTTGGTGCTCCAGATCCAATGCAACTAATAGTTCGTCCATCCGAGTCTCGATTTGAGTTTTATCGATAGTTGCAACTCGTCTCCTCAAGTCATTCAAGGACATGTGGCCAATTTGGTTTGAGGGCATAAAATCCAAACTGAGCAGCATAATGTTGTTTCGCAAGCTCCTGCATATATGTTTGGCCAAGGCCCATGCGACTACACTAGAAAACAATGATCTACAGAGTGTTCTTGAAAATCAACCTCATCTTTAGAAATTGCATTATGCCTCATTGACCAAAACCCTAGTGCCAGAGTTACTCCAATAAGTGGTTTTTCGGTCAACTAAATGATAGTGTAGCGGCCCCACTAGTTGAAGCTTAGTGCTATTAATCCAATGCAGCTCACAGTTCGTGCATCTAAACTTCATTTTCAGTTTTATCGCGAGTTGCAACTCACCTCCTCAAGTCATTTAGGGACCTGTGGTCAATTTGATCTGGGGGCATAAAATCCAAACCAAGTAGTATAACGAACTTTTGTAAGCTCCTGCAAGTCAATTTTGCCAAGGCCCACGTGACTACACTAGTCAAAAACACCAAACACAAGTTTCTTGAAAATTCGCCTCCTCTTCAGAAATTGCACTATGCCTCATTGACCAAACCTCTAGTATTGGAGATAGTCCAACAAATGATTTCCTGTTCGACATAATGATAGTGTAGGAGCCCCAATAGTTGAAACCAATGCTCTGAATCTAATGCAACTGACGATTCATGCATCTGAGTCTCAGTTTGAGTTTTATCGATAGTTACAACTCACCTCCTCAATCCATTTAAGGACATGTGGCCAACTTGGTCCTGGGCATAAAATCTAAACCGAGCAGCATAATGAGGTTTTGTAAGCTCCCGCAAGTCTATTTGTCCAAGGCCCATGTTACTAAACTAGAAAAAAATGCCTAACAGAGTGTTCTTGAAAATCAACCTCATCTTTAGAAATCGTACTATGCCTCATTGATCAAAACCCTACTTCCAGAGATACTCTAACAAATGTTTTTTCGTTAAACAAAATGATAGCATAGGGGCCCCACTAGCTGAAACCGGTGCTCTTAATCCAATGCAACTGATGGTTCCTACATCCAAGTCCTGGTTTGATTTTTATCACAAGTTGCAACTCGAATCCACAAGCCATTTAGGGACATGTGGTCAATTTGGTCTGGGGGCATAAAATCCAAACCAAGTAGCATAACAGACTTTCATAATATCTCGCAAGTCTATTTGACAAAGGCCCACACGACTTCACTATCCAAAAAGACCCGACACGATGTTCTTAAAAATTGACCTCCTCTTTAGAAATTTCACTATGCCTCATTGACCAAAACTCTAATGTTGAAGATACTCCAAAACATGATTTTTTGTTAGACAGAATGATAGCTTAAGGGCCCTAATAGTTGAAACTCGGTGCTCTGCATCCAATGCAACTAACAATACATTGCAACGGATTCCTGGATTGAGTTTTATTGATAGTTGCAACTCGCCTCCTCAAGCCATTCAAGGACATGTGGTCAATTTGATCTGGGGGAATAAAATCCAAACCAAGTAGCATAATGGAATTTCATAAGCTCCTACAAGTAAATTTGGCCAAGGCTCATGTGACTACACTAGGAACAAAACGCCTGACAAAGTGTTCTTGAAAATTGAGCTCATCTTCAAAAATTGTACTATGCCTCATTGACCAAAACCCTATTGATGGATATACTCCAACAAATGTCTTTCCAGTCGACGAAATGATAGGTTAGGGACCCCACTAGCTGAAACCCAATTCTCTGAATCCAATGCAACCGACGGTTTGTGCATCTGAGTCCCAGTTTTTGTTTTATCGCGAGTTGCAACTTGCCTCCTCAAACCATTTAGGGACATATGGTCAATTTTATTTGGGGGCATAAAATCCAAACCGAGTAGCATAACAGACTTTCGTAAGCTCCCACAAGTCTATTTGGACAAGGTCCACATGACTACACTAGCTAAAAATACCCAACATACTGTTCTTTAAAATCAAACTCCTCTTCAAAAATTGCACTATGCCTCATTGACCAAAATTCTAGTGTTGTAGATACTGCAACAAATTGTTTTCCGGTCAATGGAATGATAGCGTAGGAGCTCCAATATCTGAAACCTGGTGCTCTCGATCCAATGCAACTGACAGTTCATGTATCTGATTCTTGATTTGAATTGTATCGATAGTTGCAACTTGCCTCCTCAAGCCATTCAAGGACATGTGGCCAATTTGGTCCGAGGGCATAAAATCCAAACCGAGCATCATAATGTTGTTCCGTAAGCTCGCGCATGTATGTTTATCCAAGGCCCATGCGACTACACTAGAAAAAAATGCTCGACAAGGTGTTCTTGAAAATCGACCTAATCTTCAGTAATTGCACTATGCCTCATTGACCAAAACCCTAGTGCTGAAGATACCCCAACAAATGGTTTTTTGGTCGACATAATGATAGCGTAGGGGCCCCACTAGTTGAAACTTAATACTCTTAATCTAATGCAACTGACGGTTCATGCATCTAAGTCCTGGTTTGAGTTTTATCGTGATTTGCAACTCGCCTCCTCAAGCCATTTAAGGACATGTGGTCAATTTGATATGGGGGCATAAAATCCAAATCGAGTAGCATAACAAACTTTTGTAAGCTCCCGGAAGTCAATTTGGCCAAGGCCCACGTGACTACACTAGCCAAAAACACCCGACATGGTTTTCTTTAAAATCGACCTCCTCTTCAGAAATTGCACTATACCTCATTGACCAAAACCCTAGTGACGGAGATAGTCCAACAAATGGTTTTTCGATTGACATAATGATAGTGTCAGAGCCCCAATAGCTGAAACCAGGTGATGTGAATCCAATGCAGCTGCGAGTTCGTAAATACAAGACCTGATGGTAGTTTTATCAACGGTTGAAACATGCCTCCTCAAGCCATTCAAGGACATGTGGCCAATTTTGTCTGGGGGCATAAAATACAAACCGAGAAGCATAATGAATTTATGAATCTACGGCAAGTCTGTTTGGCCAAGGCCCATGTGAATAAACTAGAAACAAATGCCGGACAGAGTGTTCTTGAAAATCGACCTCATCTTTAGAAATTGTACTATGCCTCATTGACCAAAACCCTAGTGCCAGAGATACTCCAATAAATGGTTTTTCGGTTGATAAAATGATAGCGTAGGGGCCCCACTAGCTAAGAACTGGTCATCTTAATCCAATGCAATTGATGGCTCCTGCATCTGAGTCCCGGTTTGAGTTTTATCGCGAGTTGCAACTTGCCTCCACAAGCCATTTAGGGACATATGGTGAATTTAGTCCGGGGGCATAAAATCCAAAAAGAGTAGAATAATAGACTTTCGTAAGCTCCCGCAAGTCTATTTGACCAAGGTCCACGTGACTTTACTATACAAAAAGACCTGACACGATGTTCTTGAAAATTGACCTCCTCTTAAGAAATTGCACTATGCGTCATTGACCAAAACCCTAGTGGGTGAGATACTCCAACAAATGATTTTCCAGTAGACAGAATGATATCATAAGAGCCCTTATAGCTAAAACCCGATGCTCTGCATCCAATGCAACTAATGGTATGTGCAACAGATTCCTGATTTGAATTTTATGGATAGTTGCAACTCGCTTCCTCAAGCCATTCAAGGACATGTGGTTAATTTGATCTGGGGGCATAAAATCCAAACTGAGTAGCATAACGGACTTTCGTAAGCTCCCGCAAGTCAATTTGACCAAGGCCCATGCGACTACATTAGCAAAAAATTCCCAACAAAGTGTTTTTGAAAATCGAGCTAATCTTCAAAAATTGTACTATGCCTCATTGAACAAAACCATAGTGACGGAGATACTCCAACAAATGTCTTTATGATCGACAAAATGAGAGCTTAGGGGCCACACTAGATTAAACTCAGTTCTCTTAATCCAATTAAACTAACGGTTTGTGCATCTGATTCTCGATTTGAGTTTTATCGTGAGTTGCAACTCACCTCCTCAAGCCATTTAGGGACATGTGGTCAATTTGGTCTGGGGGCATAAAATCCAAACCGAGTAGCATAACAGACTTTCGTAAGGTCCCGCAAGTCTATTTGGCCAAGGCCCATGTGACTACACTAGCCAAAAATACCCAACATAGTGTTCTTTAAAATCGACCTCCTCTTAAGAAATTGCACTATGCCTCATTGACCAAAATCGTAGTGTTGGATATACTCCAACAAATTGTTTTTTGGTCAATGGAATGATAGCGTAGGAGCACCAATAGTTGAAGCCTAGTGCTCTGGATCCAATGCCACTGAAGGTTCATGCATCCAAGTCCCAGTTTGAGTTTTATTAATAGTTGCAACTCGCCTCCTCAAGTCATTCAAGGACATGTGGCCAATTTGGTCTGAGGGCATAAAATCCAAACTGAGCAGCATGATGTTCTTCCATAAGTTCTTGCATGTATGTTTGGCCAAGGCGCATGCGACTAAACTAGAAAAAAATGCTCAACAGAGTGTTCTTGAAAATCAACCTCATCTTGCGAAATTCCACTATGCCTCATTGACCAAAACCCTAGTGATAAAGATACTCTAACTAACGGTTCATGCATCTGTGTCCCGTTTTGTTTTTTATCGTGAGTTACAACTGGCCTCCTCAAGCCATTTAGGGACATGTGGTCAATTTGATCCGGGGGCATAAAATCCAAACCAAGTAGAATAATGGACTTTCGTAAGCTCCCTCAAGTCAATTTGGCCAAGACCCACATGACTACACTAGCCAAAAAAACTTGACACAAATCTCTTGAAAATTGACCTCCTCTTTAGAAATTGCACCATGCCTCATTGACCAAAACCCTAGTGTTGGAGATACTCCAACAAATGGTTTTTCGGTCGACATAATGATAGTGTAGGAGCCCTAATAGTTGAAACCCAGTGCTTTGGATCCAATGCAGCTGACAGTTCATGTATCTGAGTCCCAGTTTGAGTTTTATGGATAGTTGCAACTCGCCTCCTCAAGCCATTCAAGGACATGTGGCCAATTTGGTCCGAGGGCATAAAATCCAAACCTAGTAGCGTAATGGAGTTATGTAATCTGCCGCAAATCTGTTTGGCCAATGCCCATGTGACTACACTAGAAACAAATGCCCCTCCGAGTGTTCTTGAAAATCGAGCTTATCTTAAGAAATTGCACTATCCCTCATTGACCAAAACCCTAGTGTTGAAGATACTCCAACAAAATGTTTTCCGGTCGACAAAATGATAGTGTAGGGGCCCCACTAGATGAAAATTGGTGCTCTTAATCCAATGCAACTAATGGTTCCTACATTTATGTCCCGGTTTGAGTTTTATCATGAGTTACAACTTGCCTCCACAATCCATTTAGGGACATGTGGTCAATTTGGTCCATGGGAATAAAATCCAAACCGAGTAGCATAACAAACTTACGTAATCTCCCATAAGTTTGTTTGGCTAAGGTCCACACGACTACACTAGCCAAAAAGACCCGACACATTGTTGCTGAAAATTCACCTCCTCTTTAAGAAATTGCACTATTCCTCATTGACCAGAACCATAGTATTGGAGATACTCCAACAAATGGTTTTCCAGTCGACAGAATGATAGCATAGGAGCCCCAATAGCTGAAACTCGGTGCTCTGCATCCAATGAAATTGAGGGTTTGTACATCCAAGTCTCGGTTTGAGTTTTATAGATAGTTGCAACTCATCTCCTCAAGACATTCAAGGACATGTGACCAATTTTGTTCGAGGGCATAAAATCCAAACCGAGCAGCATTATGGAATTTGGCTCTAGAAAAAAGTAAGAAGTGCATGTGGGGGTTTAGCATTTCCCACTTATTGTTCAAAACAATATCTAAACAAGATGTTGTGGTAATCATTATTGGTTATTCACATATTGTCCATCATTGTTAAGCCTTATCATTCTTTGATTGGAATGCAACCATTAGGTCCCCATGAAGCCTTGATATTCTTCAACAAAACACAAGTCCTAGGCATAAAATCCAACTCAATCACCATGGTTGGTGTTCTGTCTACATGTGCATATTTATTAGCTCTGGAAAAAGGTAAGCATATCCATGGAAGGAAAACATTGTTGGTTATTCCTAGACTCACCATTCCCATGAAATCACAACATTATTCAATGAAATGTAGGTTATGCTAGGAATAAAACCCAACTCAATCACTGTGGTTAGTGTGATGCCCATATTTCTGGATTAATTAGCTCTGGAAAAAGGTAAGTAGATACATGGTTATCTAATAAAAATAGGATCTGAATTTAATGTTGTTGTCGGAAATGGTCTTATAGAAATGTAAAGCAATTATTGTTGGTTCAGATACATTAGTAAACCATTGTTTGGAAATAAATGTAGCAAGCACTTACTCCATGGTGACTTGGTGAGGTTCCTCAACTTGTCAATGACATGAGCCTTGCTAAGAACCAAATAAAA
>JZKD02S0749985.1:144333-194772 GCA_000966675.3 Picea glauca
TTCCCATGGTTGAGATTGAGATAAATGTTGAGATGTAATGCAGTGGGGTATAAATAAAGAAACTATGTTCACTATCACCATTTTGGATGTAACGCAGAAGTTGTAAAAGCTCTTGTATCAAAAACAAACTTTGCTTGAATGTAACAGTTTGTTTATGCTTGCCTGGCCTATTTAGGGAAAACAAAATACTTGAATGGCAGGTTCCTTCATGGTTCACAGTGGAGCAACATTTGATGTCAAAAAAGATGTTACAATGACTATTATAGTTTTATATCAAGCCCGTAAATCACGGAGATGAAATGATATTCTATTATGGTATCAAAATTTATGACACAAAGGTGCTCCACATAAAATTTCATAAAAATATGCTTCGACCTGATGTTCAAGGTATAGTGTTTAAGATCCAGCTCTAACATATTTTGCATTGCTTTCAGCCCACTTGTGTTTCCTCAAACATGAGTAGAATATTGACCACGTCCCCTTTGGCTTAGTCTCTTTTACTGTTGCATCCCTTTTTGCAACATAATCAATCATAAATTGCACAACAACCTGTGAAATTAAAATGGTATCAATATTATGTAGTATGTGTAGATGAGGCATTTCAAAAATATTTCAATTAAACATGCATGTTTTTTAGTATTATACATCGCCTTAGCTCCTCTTTAAACTATATGCCTTGGTGGTATTTCCAATGGTGTCTCTTCAACTTTAAGAATTTGAAGGTTTGTAAGCATATAAAAAGAGTCAAGAAGGACGTGTATTTGATCATTGTTGATATCTAACTTCTCAAGAATCCCAATATTTCCATTAGATCGTGGGAGATTTTGTAAGTCAACAAAATTGTTGCCAACATTCAGCTTGACAATACTGGTGCCAAGGCCCAAACTCTTTGGTATAAATTCTAGTTCATTGAAGCTTACATCAAGTTCTATCAAATTGGTTAAGCAAACCATAGTTGATGGAAGGCTCTTTATTATGTTATAGTGCAATGTTAGGACTTGTAATGATTCAAGCTTGCCAACAACTTCAGGCTGGGCTTTGAGATGATTGTAATCTTCTCCAAGTTTAGTGCAGTGTTTCTACTTTTGCGCTAGGCACTCCTCTACTTTTTGGTGTTCTTCCTCTTGGTATGATTCATTTGTACACAACCTCTCTCCCTCTTGTATATTTGAGAACTAAATGATACAAATCTTTCCTTCATAGCCCTTATGGTACTCCGCATAGAGAATAAATCATGTCCACTTTACAGTCTCAAAGTATTTACTTAATTTCGACTTTACATCCCTTATTAGGTCTTCCATACAAAGAAACCCTCCTCTTGTTTTGTTGTTATACTTTTGAGCCCCTCATACTTAGCAACTCCCTCTGAATCTTTGTATATTCCATTGTATACTATTCGAAATTCAAATGAGGATTAAGAATGTCTAAGACAACTTTTCATGTGTTGTTTATTTGAGTGTTTTCTCATGTTAGTGAATGCTATGCTTCACTCTAAACTTGTATGTTGTGAGTTCTAGTGTTGATCATCATCATGCTTCAATCTTCTAAATGCACTAATGCCAACATTCATTCTACTTACTATAACCTTCAAGTTCTTCATAATTCCTTTGTTGCCCCCTGAGCCTATGCTTGGACACTCAGATCAACTGGCATTAGATCTCAAACAACATTCAACAATTTTTACCATAGAGATGTAGTTAGAAGATAATGGTTCCTTGATATAGTCCTATGGTATTAGTAAAAAAAGGTGGAGTGGTTAATTGCCCATCTATCCTAGATATGTCCAAAGAACTTATTAATGATTGAATCTGTTAGATGCACCTTGTTTGTGAAGACACATGCATAATTATTCACCTAACCCTAGCCCGACTCTTTTGTACCATCAACATCCCTAGTGATCAATGGGCTCTTGGTTGTGATACGAAGTTATCTCATTATGAATCCCACATGCCCACATGTGAAGGAAGATGTTGGGTCTTTTGTACACGTTTGGTGAAGGAAACACTAGCCCACTTGAAGAACAATTGAAGCTTGTATAGTTGATTTTGAGCAGAAAAGAGAGCATTGAAGGGCCTTTGGAGGCTAGATGTTGCCACAAATCCCCTCTTTTCCCCTCATTTGAGAAAAAATTGTTGAAGCATCTTGTGTTATACTTAGGCACATTTTTTGGAGATTGATCTAGTGGATGTTTTCTCTTTGTTTTTTGTGGATGTTTTGTGAAAACAGGTTTTCTTAATGCTATGTATCTTATCTTAAGCGGTTTGATTATGTTGCATGTGATGTTTCTTGGGATATCTTGGTGAATTCTCTATTAGAGTAATAGTTGCATGTTAACTTTGTCTCCTTGAACAATCTTGAAACCCTAAGGAAGGATTGAGAGTGATCATCCCCTTCCCTTGTTTTATCCATATTAACTCATTGAAACATTCAAGGTTTTCTTTAATGGTTAGGAGTGGTTATCCCCTTAAGTATTTTCATGGCTAGGGTTTAGTTCTAGGGGTTAGAAGTGGATATCCCCCTAGTGTTTAAAACATAGTTGTCTTGATCTTGTACTAGTATCTCTTGAAGGGATAGGATGACACCTAGTTTTTATGAGGGGATAAACTCTAGGGTTTTCTCTCCTACAAGGTTGACCTAGGCTTATGAGGTGATAATCCTATGATAGACATTCAAGTCTTATTTTTCCCTCGGTTTCCATTGAAGCGCTACATTAACTCCATATGCCCAATGAAAAGACATTGATCTTGAGACCTCCAAGTACTTTCTTCAATACTCTAAATCTACCCAAACACATTTTTCTCGAACTTCACTCTCCACATTGAGATTCCTTTCCCTAATTCCTCGCAATCTTAATTGAGGAAAACCCCCTTCAGTGGGAGGAAAGATGGCTTGAAGTGAAAGAGGGTTGGTGAGGTGACAGGGGAATTCCCTCTAAGTTACACATGGTTTCACTTGAGCTTTCGGACTTTAGCTCAACAATTGTGAGTTTGTGTGATAACACACCCGAGACATATCCTAGTGATCGTAAACCTCCTTAGACAAGACCCCATATACCATTGGAAGTTAGTCCTCCTCCTCAACCAGCCTTGTCTAAGACTGATGATATAGATTTTCATATTGATATAGCTAGTATCTTAGAAAAGGTTAATGTACCTGCCCCTCTCACTATTGATATTGTATTTTTTTTTTAAATACCTACAACATAGTCACTATTGTGACATCTTGGCTTGTCACTCCCATAGAAACCACGTCCGAGTTGATACCTCTTAACATCGCTCTTTCCACCTATGTTGACATCGCTCTTTCCACCTCTGCTGATGTCACTCTTTCGACCTCTATTGACGTCTCTCTTTCCACCTTTGATGACGTCTCTCTTTCCACTTCCGCTAATGTCTCTCTTTCCTCCTTTGTTGACGTCGATCTTACGACGTCTTGGAGTCTTACTGTCGCTCTTTCCACCACTGCGTACGTCGGTCATATGACATCTTGGAGTGTTTCTCCCATAGAAACCAAGTTGGAGCTGATACTTTAACCGTCGCTATTGCCACAATTTCCTACGTCGGTCTTACGACACCTGGAGATGTCGCTCCCAACGCAAACATGTAGTGGAGACCAACGAAATGGGGCGTTGTAATTCCGATATCTATGACATCGTTGTAGCGATGGATATATGGGTTTTGGACAGTCAAATTCAAGATGACACATGTCTGCATGAAACGTCGCAATAGAGACGATATCTATGGTGTCAGAAAAAAGACGTCATGTAAAACAACATTTGAGGGGGTCCGTTATTTGTCGTTCTCCTGACAATATAAAGTGGCAATTGCATCAAATGCGCTGTCAGAATTTGACCCAAATGTACTAGTATTAGATAAAACATTGGTAAAGAAATGAAACAACTACAAATCAACTTAAAATACACATAAATATGGAAGAAAGAATAAAGAAAAAAACATTTTTAATTAGGGAATAGTCAAATACAAAGAATAGAATTCCAATGCATTCTCCTCTATCCTGCAGGAGCAAGTGGTTGATATTTTATAGCTACCACTAGATTCCATACTAAGATGAAACATAATTAGACATACTTGAGAACCTATGGTTCTCAACTTGTCTTAACCACAATAAAAAATATATATCTATACTTTTTTTACATTTTGGTACAAGTGATTTCTAATCCATGGACTCGTGACTAACTATCAGCTAATTTAAACATAAAGTGTAGGTTGTGTTTGTCCTTATTTGAAAACATGTGACATACGAAGTGGGTCACAGTTGCATGCCATGTACATACTATAAGTTGGAAGGATTCTCTGAATTGCGATTTTGTTTCACGGTTCTTGCCACTTGGTTGCATTTTCATCCTCTAACTCAATGGCTTCAATATCGAAAGTGGTTCCCACTGTTTTGTAGCCTGGTCGTAGCACCTTCTGTAGTATCATGGGTTTTTATTTGTCGCATAGCTTAGTAGTAATTTGGCTATGAGTTTCCTGTAACTACCCTGCAACTCATCAACGATTGAGATGTGAGTTTTTTGTAGCTCTCGTGTATCTTATTAATCTCCTGGCTTCGAGTTTCCTATAGTATAAACACACCATCAAATATTCGCTATTTATTATCAAATTTCTAAAAAAATATGAAAAAAAATGCAAACTAATAGATGCCCTTTGCCAAAATGGTATGTTGAGTACAAAAGGTAGGAAAATTCTAGAAAAGGTAAGTGAAAAGTATGTGGGCGATGCCAAAATTGGGTAAAAAGGATGACATTGTTGAGGCCGATTACAAAGAATTTCATCTTTATAGGTTTATTTTACAACATTCGGTTTTGTATAAGGAAAATTTAATCTAGAAATTAAAACAAGGTAGAACACATGATTAAATGAAATTCATAAGGTATATTCACAAGAAAATAATTCATGAGAATCATAACATAAAGATAATAAGTAAGACCGATGTGTATGAGATTGAATAACACATACGGTATTAAAGTAATGTGGCACATGAATATCAAACTCATGTGGAGGAGGAATGGTTTGCATGATTAAAGAATTGGGATTTCATAGAAGATACTACTACCCAATGCAAGGTTATCCAAAACGATTTTACACAATGGATTAGGTAATGTAAAAAATCAAGGATATGATCTGGCAACATGAGACAGAAGTACATAGTGTGTCATCCATCGAAAAGGGGCATCTTGAGAAGTTTCTCAAAGGAAAGTGAGAAAATCCACTTCATTAAAATGTTCATTTGAAAAATAGATTAATATATTAAAAGGTTTAATAGGCAGTTTCTAATTTTAAAGGCCCCTTGAATATAACATACTTTTACAGATGATAATTTATGTAGTATGATTTTTGAACAATAGGTATGTATGATAAAGAGATAGTTAGATAAGCAATCCCAAATTCACCTAAAGGTGGAGTTAAAAATTGTTATTATAACAAAATTTTCAAAATTATATAAATAATATAATTTAGGAAGTTATAAGGCGATTTCGATATAATATAATTTAGTAAGTTATAAGAGGATTTCGATATTATTGATTTCGAAAGATTATTGTAAAATAATTTCTTCTTATATTTTGATTAATGAAGAAGCCATTCATTGGCTAGAACACTTTTTCCCCAAGAGAATCATTTAGCAAAATAAATTAAGTGGAATACTATTAATTTCAAATATTTGTGTGAATTTATTATAAATATTTTTTAATTGTATATCAAACCATCTTGGAAAAATATTCAATTTTTTTTTACTTATTATTTTCAATAAATCTTTAAGAAATTCTTTGTGTTAAACTAGATGTTTTTTTTTCGAAGTTTTATTATTTAATTAAATAATTCTTGTTGAACTGTCTTTTAGAATCAAAATGATTAAGATTTATATTTCCTTCTAAGATATAGCTCTCTCGAACAACATTTTCATTATTTTAATTTATAGATAATATATATATTTTTTCTTTATTAATCTTCAAAATCCTTTAAAACAAAATATAAAAACACATTTAAAGCTCATTGAAAGGTTGTTAAGCATTAAGGAACTAAAAAATGCATGTAACATGAAACACTAAGTTAGTTGACACTATGTTATTTAGTTAGTAAATAAAACATTATTTTCATGCTTTAATCTACATTTGTGATTACCTGGATATCTTATTTTGTCTAAGTGAAATCTTTCTAATAGTTGTTTCATTGATATTTCAATCTTGTTGGATGATCCCAATTGGAAAAACTTTCCTCCTATCTATTGCAATAACCCTAATTGGTGTTTCCACCTAGGAAGGGACTAAGCCAAATCGGGTGAGGATGTTCATGGAACATAATTATTCTCTCCAAGGATATCCCATTATCATACATGAAGTGTATGGGATGTAGGGATATTACTACAGAAATCACCTCTAATGATCACAACCACACTCATGAGTGATTTCCTCTACAATTAACTCACAGAACTCAAAAAGGATTATTGTTAATCAAATTCCTAGATAATTTATGTCACTATGTTGAAGAGGCTCCTAGACTTGTAGCACTCTAAAACCTTGTGATATTATGGTGCATAGGGGATCTTACTATGACCTTTGGCCTAAAGAAAATTTTAGGTCTAAATTTCACCCATGGGATGATTTTCAATGCTTTTCCCGAATTTCTTTTTAACAATTTGCAATTTTTCTAAAAATGATCCACCCAAATTGTATAGGATAAAATTATTTTACCTTAAAAATTGTCAACATTTTATAGAAACTATATAAAATCCTTATAAATTTGAATACTTTTACAAAAAAATTGCCAAATATTTTAGAGTTTTCATATTAAGGAATAGTAATATTCACCAAGCTTTATACACTTTAAGATAAATTTCCATCCCTAAATTTTTCTTTGATTTAGCCCTTGGTGATCACAACCACACATAAAAATGGTGCCCCATCTCAAGGAGGATCTTTCTACAACCTTTAGTCATTTGTGATCATAACCACACTTCACAGTGGCATCCTCCAATGTGCCGAAAGTATAGTACAAATAGCTAAGAACAATTTGAGCTTAAGTGCCCCACATTGGTCAATCACACTACTACACCCTTGGTCCACACAAACCAGGTTAGAAAAATAATAGTTATATTGAACCAATTATGGAGTCCAAATTACAAGTTATATCATTGCAATGGTAAATATTATAAGGATTTACTCGTGACCTATCCAACCCCATCAATTTATCTATAAACAATCATAGATATCTGACTAGAACAATTTGTCACGACATATCTTGTACTATTTTGAAATATTTCATTGCACAATTTATTTCCTTAGATCCTATATTTATTATTACTAGTTTAATGCTTAGATTTATAGAAATAATTGAAATCCAAAATTGAAAAAACAAGGAAATGAACACACCATCCACACAATATGTGACCTAGGAAACACAATATGAGAGTAAACACGCATAGAAGATGAGGCCTATGTTCTTTTGTCATTTCCTTAGTTCTAAAATGAAAATAAAAATAAAGGGGGCACTCACTATCGAGTTTCCTTTGACATTGTGGCATAAATCACTACTACATAATTTTCTACCTCCTATGTTATTCTCTGAAATCTCATTCCTAGATGCTTTTCTCAACTATGGAATAAGTACAATCCTAAAATAATGGAACCCCTTCTCTTCATAATGGTTGAATATTTAACATAGCTTGATAGGTGTATATGGTTAGGGTTAGGATTTTGAATGCCTCAATCTCAATTAATTTTATGGTTTTGTACCTTCTACAATATTCTTGAAAATCCAAATGTGACTAGCATGACTTGTGTGAATAATGGAGGATGATGCATCATCCACTCAGTACCATGGCGATCAATAGGGTAGCTCAACTTATGGAAAGCATAACTTCCACATACAAACTTTCATTAAGGTTATGTTTTCACCATTTGAAATATCTCGGTGTGTATAATAAATTCAATGGGTTGGTATCTATGCTCACAAATGTTTGACCCCAAAAAGTTTCATTTGATGCCACAAAATGTCCCTTGAAGGTTTTAGACCCCAAGTCTCCAAACTTGGACCTACCAATAAAATGGTCCCTTCAAGCCAATTTGTTCTGTAAAGAACTGTGGATATTCCATTGGAATGGTTCATCACAACAAATCTTATAATATTATGAAATCTTATATTATGCAATTTATTTCCTTAGATCCTAGATTAATTATTACTAACTTATTCCTTAGATTTATGAAATAAATAAATATAAAAATGAAAGAATAGGAAAATATAAACACCATCAAAACAATTGATCATAAGATGTATCTTGAGAAACCTGATACAAGAGAAATCCCATCTAGAGGGGGAGGTCTATGGTTTACTCTCTTTTCTTTAGTAAGGAAAATGAAAATACAAAGAAAGGGGCACTCACTATGGATTTTCCTATGACATTGTGGGTTGAATGTCTACTCTATACTCTTCTTCCTACCTTTTTTATGCTCTCAAATCCCACTCTGGTTATTCTCTTCTTAACTATGGAACCCCTTCTCTTCCTAGTAGCTTGGTATTTAACATAGCCCAATAGTCATCTAGGGTTATGGTTTTTTGCATCCTCAACCCTCAATTAGTGATAAGGTTTTGGAAAATTTAGAATCTTCCTGAAATTACACTTGTGGATAGCCCCATATATGTGAGTAATTGGGTTTGATGTGACATCCACTCTTACCATGGTGGTCAACAAGTTAGATCAACGTGTGTGAGAAATAACTTGTGCATACAAGATCCAATTGAGTCAATTTTTTCATTGTTTGAAAATTCTCAATGTGTAGAATAGTGCTAAGGTGCTGTGAATTATTCTTATAAATATTTCACCCCAAAAAATTCCATTTGATTCCTCAAAATGGATTTGAAAGGTTCTAGACCCCAAATTTTTAAACCAGGGCATGTCATTAAAAATTCCCTACAAGTCGATTACTCTAATTTTTCCGCCCAAAAAGTACTAATATAGATAAAAAAAATTGTATAATGATCCATTCTAGATAACAATTCCTCCAATTTTTCCACCCAAAGAGTACAAATATATGTGACATTATATAATGATCCATTTTGGATCAGCAATGGGTAGAAAACTTCTATTGTACTTCTTCTCAGTGTAACATCTAAACAAGAATTTGTCTCTTCTCCTTCCCCCTTATTATGCAATAGAGAAATTGGGCTTGAAGGTGAATTTTCAAGTGTCAAGAACAAGGAAAATATATGTTACATCCCTTTTCCCTTTTTCCTTCTTACTCAAGTTATCTCTAGAGGTCACTTTTCACAATCTTGCCCCTCTTCCCATGGCTTCCTCAGATCTAGTATATATATTCATACTCATTGAGACATGATCCCTTCCATTGAGTGTATTTCCCCATGTTTTTCCATTATATCCTTAACCTTAAATAGATTAGTATCTTCAAAATACAAATGCATATGAAAAATTATAATCATACATCAATAAAACCATAACATGAAGTGCATCACTAAAATGTTATTAAAGAAATGTATACATTCACGACCACATCATCACAAGGACCAATCATTTTAAATAATCCTCAAGGATAACTAGTGTTACATAAAAAAAAATTAATGCTAATAAATTTATCAATAGAAAAGTATCGATGGTTATCAAAAATTGGTCAATCACATAGATTTCAAGATCCATTATCATTCAAGCATCAGTAGAAGAAAGTAACAAGGGTGGTGAGTCTTGAACAACAAAAATCAACACATGCATAATATGTGTATTATATAACCCGTATGTAATATAAAGAAGGAAAACTATCCTAAGTAATTGCACAATCACTCTAACAACATGTCAAGTAAGGATTACTCACTATAATCCATCAAGAATATAATTACAAGTCACAAATAGAGTTGACTAGAAGTAATTATCATGCAAGGAACCATCTTTGGATTGAGGAGTCAAAAACCTCATATTCAAACTATCATAATAAAGAACACGATTTCTAGAAAAATGTTTAAATGAAAAAAAGGTATAAGTCACACACTAAGGTAGTTTCACCATGTAAATGAGGGAAACTCATCACATGTCACAAACGTATAATTCACCCTATTTTTTTTAGTAAGTATGTGAAATTTTTCCCAAAAAAATAATGAAATAAGGGTCTATTTGACATCATATGCTTAGAAATACATGTACATCAATGGTTATATGATCCCTTTCCATCTACAGTAAACTCGCAAACATGATAGAAGGATAATGAGTCCATTATAGGCAATTGGAACCAGAATCTTGCACAATAATCACCATGGACCAAGGAGTGTTACAAATATGACTATATAGTTACATTTTCAATTAAACTCCATATAAATAAAAATGCATTTCTTATGTGAAAAAGAATTGTTTGATAAAATGTATTTATTACATTTAAAAAAATAGAATTAATTGATAAAGAGTGATAAGTGGATTATTCAAGTTAATAGAAAATGGGTTATAGATGATTGACAATGATTTTTTTATTATTATAAGGTATTTGATTTCTTAGTCCATAACTTTTAAGATTTTTCATTTTTAAATTAAGTATTTGTGATTGAAATCATATCATATAAGCCAATTAAGCATGAACTTCTTTATTGATTTTGATTTTCCTATATGCATTAAACTGGTTGTCTAAATGTGAGATGTAATATTTAAAATACAACTTATTCTAAATAAAAATTCATTTATAAAAATAACTTAGAATGAGAATTAACTGATAATGAATTTTAAGTGGGATATTCAATCTCATTAGAGATGGAGGTTATAGATGAATTACTTTTACTTTTTGAACGATGAGGCATTTGGTTTCCCAGTCCATATATTTTTGTAAGTCTGTATTCTTAAATCAAATATTTATCCTTGAAATCATCTCATTTAATACAACCAGGCATAGAGTTATTTGTTCACGTTTATTTACATATATGCATTAATACAAGTGTATAAATTGAATATGTAATTTTTAAAATAGAACTCCATGAAATAAACATGTGTTTTAGGCTCATGGGAAATAAGTATGCATTAATACAAGTGTATAAATTGAATATGTAATTTTTAAAATAGAACTCCATGAAATAAACATGTGTTTTATGCTCATGGGAAATAAGTCTCAAATGAGATAAGTTGAATATATAATCAATATGGATATTAATATTTTAATTTATAAATTGTTTATAATTACATTAAACATTAATTATTAATAATCAAAGAGTATGTGTACATACAAAACAAATTCAAATTAAAACATTAAATAAATGTGTTACACCATTTATGTATTATACATTTAAGATTCTTATAATATTCTCCTACTTAGTGTAATTATTAGGAATAGTTGGTTTTCTACGGTTGAATGGAACTTCTACATCATGTTAAGGGATTTTTGAACTCAAAAATAAGTAGAGATTAAGATGAACCATTCTTTCATATACCACATGCTACACAAAACACCATTAGGACAATCACATCATTCTTCCTAGTGTTACCCCAAGAAACCAAGAATTAGGAAAATCATAGCACCATTCCCTTTTCTATATTAATGGAACAACATGGAGGAAGCCACCACCCACCCATGAGAAAAAACTTCTCTATTCCATGATTGATGACCATACCCCTTTTCTATATTAATGGAACAACACAGAGGAAGCCACCAACCACCCATGAGAAAAAACTTATATATTCCATGATTGATGATCATACCCCACTATTAGAGGTTATACTTCAATAATAGATGACCATGGCCACTAGTTGGGCATTGATAAAATAATATATATCTTGTTCTAGTAGTGATTTACTTATATTTATGCTATCTTATATTGCTTATAAAACATTATTCAATAACAAAAAACATTCTAATACTTTGGTCATCTCAAATATAGATAAAGAACCTCTTGCAATATTGCATGGAATCATGTATGCAACTTCATTGGATTACCCCAAGACAATATTCTCAATGTATCATCATTCTTAAGATTTGACATAAAAAAAAAAAAATTGTAGACTAGTCATTATTTATGGCCTACCTTTCTAGCTTTGTCTAGGACAACATTTCTATTTGAGTGTTTGAATATTAATTATTTACTTGGTGCAAAGATAATTCCGATTGAAGAAATAGTTCCTTGGATTATATTTTCCAAATTTAATGAAATATATTAAATGTTTACAAAATACTTTATGTTTATGAAGTCCTTGTAATAAAAAATGTCTAATTTTAATTAAATGTGTATGGATATCTTCTATGACTTGACAATAAATTTTATTATGGGTAATACCAATGTCTATTAATACAATTACCCTTTTGTATTTGATATAGTCAACAACCCTTTTGTATTTGATATAGTCAACAAAATTTAGAGTATATGGAGCTGATCTTAATGATTAAGAACAAAGGCAAATGTGTGGTTCCTCACAAGGAGGATCCTTGGTGGTTTCTTTATGAGGAGGAGGTGTAGTATCCACTAAATCAAGCTTTGTAATGGTTTCCTCTAAAATTTATTTAGGGTTTTCGGATGGGGTCGTATCTATGAAAAATCATTTTTCTTCCTTACATTGATGCTAGTTGATTATTTTTAATCATAATGGTAGAAGAGTCCTATATGTTGATGTTCTACTTCTTTTACCTATGTTAATAAATACACCCTAGGGATTTGATAAGTAGATGGAGGAGGAATAAAAGGAGGATGTGCTTGTGGAAGAAAAGTGGGTCATTTGGTTTGGGTCTTGAACAACACCTTTGATTCTCTAACTAGATGATAGGTCACCAAAAAAGTAGTAAGGTGAGCCATATAGACTTGTGTGTTAATCTAGTCTTCGATGATTCCATTTGGAACAACTTGGTTTTTCACCCCCAAAAAATAACACTTTTATCAAATTAAGCATAAATGCCCTTCGTAAACTAGCTCTGAGAGTTGTACCCCTCATAGGTCTATGACATTGACACTAATGTGAATTCTCTTGATAGAAGGATATAACACCCACTACAAGCTTCAACAAGTCATCATTAGTACCCTAGAGGGAAAACTAGTATTCCATCTGGCTAACCCATTCTATTAGGTTGTAACCATCAAACTTGTTCAAACGTATGTCTTTAGAAAATCTATGCAACATATGGTGTTGATTGTATTCAAAGGGTGGACTTATGTGATGCTTTCCTCTTGTGGATAATTCACCAGTGGCATGTAGTACCAATACATCCTTTCAATTCCCCATTCTGGATAGAGCTACAAGGATGTTCTATCATTGGTAATTATTTTTAGAAACTTTTGTTGGCAAGTTGTCGATCTCAGTGACTTGTTCTTTTAGGTCATTAGTATTATAAAAATATTCTTGTAGGTTGTCAATGTTATATGCCAAATATTGATCTTATATATCAATATTTATAATTATGCGGTATTGGTATCTATGGTCATTTTTACAATGGCCAGCATGACCCATGGGACCCTTAGGTCCACCATAATGGTTAACGAAGAGTTGTGCCAATACAATTAGTGTTGAGAAAGTATTTTGTTGAGATAGGATTCCCACAATGGTATGGGCCAATTAATAAAAAGGTTTATATAATAGCTATACCAAGACAATAAACATATGGAATTGATTCCTTTTAGACAGACCTCCCACAATGTTACATGTTTATCACCGACATTTTTTTTACTCCCACTGGAATAATACTCTCTTACGAGTATTATTGATATGATACAATTCCAAAATCAGTTGTATTCCAAGTTATGTAGGAATTTCATTCCCTATGATACAAATTTCATGGCTTGCAGTGTCTGAGTGTCATGCACTATATCTCTCCAATATGCCTAAAGGTTTCTAACTATTGGAAACATAATATGTTAGGGTTACTCGACACAATCAAGTGATAGGAATAGTCATTAGAAGTCCAAGAGACCTCTTGGAGGATGAATCCAAAGGTCACATATTTGTATTTATATATGTATCATATCAATGAATAATATAGCTCATACTTATCTCTATATTCAGGTATTCTAACAGTGGTATCAAAGGTTGTAGTTCATAGGCTATTTAAAAACTATCGCTAGCACTTCGAGTGAAAATAATTGCATTTTCTCCTCTATCCATGATATTTGTTGTATAATTTGAATGTACGAGGAATGGATCCAATAAAAAACTAATATGCATGTGGATTTGTCATCGTAGTGATATTGCAGTAAACAAGCATGTACACCTAATCTAGACGAAAACCTCAAATATCATATACTCATTATTTATCAAGATGACCTATTTGATAGATTAGGGTTTCAAATTTTAGGAGGCCAAGGGTTTGAATCCATCCACCCCTTCATACTTCCTAGTCCAGATTTCTATGTTGCATAAGGGAACCATTGTCCCTGGTTTAGTTTAAACCATTCCTATTAGTTGAAATACGAGAGTATCTTGGGCCTAGTTTCATTATTCGACTGATACTTGGTTTCTTAAGGTCAAATCATAAATAAAAAGTTGTGAACAAAGTGAGATGGTTGCACAGGGATACCGATAGGATATCTTATTTTTCCTCAATTATATGGTTGCAATGTGAAGCCTACCTCCACTTAATATGGATCATTCGTTGAAGATACACCACCATGTGCAGTGGACCTCAATTTGTAACAATTATTTTCAACAAATAAATTATTATTTCCATGAATAAGACATCCCTCTACTATTATGTGACTCTACCAATTCAGTGTACCACCTCAAGAAAATTTCAAGAAAGGATCTATTTCCCTAGATGGGACAAAGTACTCACTTAAGTGGATGTTGAGAAGAGACACACTGCATTGTCATTTTCATAGTAGGATAGAAACTCTTGTGTAAATAAATACACAATAAAATGAGCATTCAGAACCTTCTTGAAACTTTTCATCATTATTGAATGAGACCATTATAGTTTTATCACAATCAATCATTGCAAGATCCACATCTAGTGGAATTCTCTTGAAAAAATTGCCAAAGTAGTATTGGACTTGCAAAACATGACTACATATTACACTCATAACATGTATATCACTAACGAATCCCAACAAGTGAAGGCATATAAAGCCACTTTGGTGGAGAAATAAGTAGGACTATATGACATCAAATCTAGATTAGAATCAAACTCAGAAGAAGTAGTCTATGGTGAAACATATTCTAAGCATCGACAACACTTTCACAAGAATAATGGTAACTTGCAAATATTTTTTCTTAAGTTTACGTATGTCTTTTGAGATCAAGTTGAATTACACTATAAACGAGTGCATTTGCGGTAGAAGTCGACACCCTCTATTTGTTTTTTTTTCATCATTGAGTCTAATTGTTAAAGGGTGGAGTTGAAAGAAACCATTAAGGTCCAAGTCAGTGTCTAAATGTATATAGTTGAGGAATTATTAGAGTTACTGAACACTCTAATAATCTCCATTGATAAAAATGTAGCCACAACTGAAAAAGAAACCCTTCAGTCTGTTATAGTTTTTTTGCAAGTTTCGTAAGACGAAGTAAAACTGCTTCAAACTCAAACTCCACTTCTTCACGACAAGCTTGAATGAAATAATATTCAACATTATGAACTACTCCTTATATATAACAACCCTCTTTTCGAAGAATATGATTAATATCAACAGATAATGCAGGAACAACTCAACAAGACATCTTTATATTCAAGTACAGATGAAGTTAATCTTCCTCTTTCCAAGACAATCATGACACCTTGAGAATAAATCAAGAAAAACATGCATAGGATAGGTATTGGATATGAAAAGGATGTCCACTTTTATATTTTATATTATACGAAACTGATCCAATTCCAAAGTGTTGGATTCCTACAAGGGAGGTCATATTCCCCTGCTCAAATTTAAGAGAAGATTCTAAAATTCCAACATTGCCATTGATTTTTCCACGTGGAAGATCAGTATTTTGATATTCATCCTTGTGAGCATTTTGGAAAGCACAATATTCCTTCAGAAATATGCTTCAAATGCAATAAATCTACAAAATTAAAGAACCGTTATGGGTGGATCACTTCTTGGAAATGGTCATCATTAGCCAAGAAAATATATCATTCATATAGATGAATTCATTCTTGAGTATCGACATATCTTGTAATGGAAATATTTGCATCATCTCACCTTATACATAACATGGCGCAATAACATCAATGATCAACATACAATACTCAAGTTTCAAAGTCCTATCAATCGAGCAATAACAAGCTAGCATGATTTGGTTTGTGGTCATCCAAAACCATGAGATTGGTTTATGGTTTTACTTAAAACTCCATTTAGTAGAAGACTTACAACTTCAACTAGAGAAAAAATTATGGTCATCTTTAAACCAACATTTGAGAGAACTTCCAATTAGAATATGAAATAATATTCTAGATAACTTAGGAAATGTTTCGGGAACTATTGAGCCTTAGATCTAGGTTCCTGGGTTTGTGGTATTATTTATACCACCACCACCATTTACTAGAAGACATCATCTGAATCTACTATACATTTGGTTTTTGGTGAATCCAAAACCACTAGATTCATAGAGTACATTTAGCAATTAGTAATTTTCCACTTCCATATTTCTTCTCTCAACCTTGAATCACATACGACCCTTTGAATTATGGGGGGGATTTTGCAAACATAATCCATTAGGGTTACTCATTTGACATAATATGAACAATCAAGGGATATATATATAATATAACTCACATTTATCTCTATATTAAAGCAATCTAACGCCAACAATAGAACTTGACAATGTATTAGTTTTCAAATCATGTAAGTCATAAACTATCAAACTATTTAGTGATGAAATCATATTTATATAAAAAAAATCATATGTTATCCTAGGAGAAAAGTTATTTATATTTTTTTACTACCTTGAAAATTAGGCGACAACACCAATACATGAGTTTCACTTGTGCATCATTGTTTTTTTTTTTTAAATCCTATATTACAACATTTAGAGAAAAATCAACCTTTCATAGAAATTCCAGAGAACTTAGAACCAAAAATAATGGAATTGGAAAATATATTCAAAAATACATAAAATATTTTCTTCAATTTGCTAAAAAACTCAAATATGAAAACACTGTATACAACATGGTCTAACATCGAGATGTTGAGATACATGAAAAAAATGTCAAGTCTTAAACATTGTTGTTTGATACAAATACTCTTCACTTGGGTTTAACTCGTGTTGTTGGGAGCAATTATTTTTATCCTCCCCACTTAGGTTCACTTCTCACAAGTGACATGTTGATCTCTTAATGAGTATATTGTTGTAGCCCTATTGTTCATTGGCTTTGTGTTGAAGCTTGAGTACCTTTGAAAGATATTCTTGTTGTATCAATATTGTACTAGACCAAGTCAAAACCATAAAGAATAATATTATGTTGTATTCGTAAATTCATCCCTATTTTTCCTTTGTAAAAGTCAAATGTAAATTAGAAAGGGTAAAGTGTACAAGTTGACTCTGACCTAATTAAAGGGTGGCTCAACTTGTATTTATAAGAGGCTAGATGCCTCATTTGGAGAAAAAACATAACACAGTCTCTCTCACAAGGAAAAGTGTGAAAGTCCAAGGAGGAGACATAGCTACAGAGTAAGGGTGTTTTGGTGAAGAGTTTTTGTTATATCTTGGAGGACTATCTTGGTCTAGTGGTGTGCTACCCTATTCTGGTTAAGGTTTTTGGCAAATATATCTTGAGAGAGACATTGTACTTGTTGACAAATATATATTGAATAATATTTTCTATATTTTCTCCCCCAAGAGGGTTTCCCATGGTAAATATTTTGTATACTATGGATGTCTTTCTTTCAGTGATACTTATGCATGCAATTATTGATTTAATAGTTTAAAGTTAAAGAATATTGAATACACTTAACTGATTAAGCACAAGTTTAACATGGTATCAGAGTGGGCATGAAACTATCCATTTTCACAGTATCTAGGAACTCACTAGGGAAATAAAGACCATAGGAATACTCTCCTAACCCTAGCACATCTTTTCTTTGGACCCGTTTTGTAGTTTTTACAGTTTCTGAAAATTAGGGTTTCTGCATAGACTCCTAGGTGATGATGGCACACTCTTTCTGAAGGATGATGGTCAAAATAAATCCATCAAGGAGTTATCCTAAGGAGGGTGCATCTATTTCTTGGATTAGAATTCCCAAATTCTCAAGTTGAAAAATTAGGGTTTCCTCATAAACCCTAGATATAACATCCCACTCTGGCGCACTGAGAAAACTTATTCTTTGAGGACACTTGCTCACAAGTGATCCAGACTATTATCATATTAAAACATTTGTCCTTGATTATGATGTGTTATGATAGATTACATGATGTTTTACTGCATTGACATAGACATGTGCTATTGACTTAGTTTTACTAAGTGTGCAGGGTTTCGGACCTTGAGGATCTAGAGGCATCGACGAAACCCTTGGAATCCGGATCGAGTCAGGGAGTGTGCTATTGGGGTTTGATTATTTTACTGTGATTTTATTACATTTGATTAGATGATATGATGTGGACATGTCTGACATGATTGTTGATGATGCAGGCTAACGATAGCTTGCCGACTAGACTCACATATGGAGTAAAGGGGCCACACACATAACTACCAGAGTGGTTGAGAGAGAGGTGTGGATAGCAGCCCTTCCACACCCTACTAGCACTCCTACCATGGATCGAACTGTAGGTTAACAATTACCTAGTTCGAGAGGACTCACGATGTCGCGATGGCAGTGTGCGACAGTCGCTCGCGATGATTCTAAGGGGCGTGCAATAAGGCGAGGGCCTTATTACTTAGAATCCCTTAGTCTCCCACAAGTTCACCTCACGGAGTATTGACTCCAGGGGTTATTGATGTCTACCAATCAGTCAAGAAGTGAGTGTCACCCTTGGAGCACGTGGTGCATCCTGAAGGGCACGTTGCGCAAAAGAAACAAAGGAGGCGAGTGGCACCCTTGGAGCACGTAGTGCGTCCTGAAGGGCATGTAACGTTTAGGATGATAAAAGAACGAAACTAGATGGCCCTAAGACAGTCAATACTTTAAGAAATTTTAAAACAACTCCCCTAATTAAATGTCGCCTAGTTTAGAATCTAAGTTCCAAGAAAAAACTTCTCTAGAGGTAAAATTTTGTCTATCCTTAAGAAAATATCTCTATAAGGATAAAATGATAAAGTTTAAAATAAAATAACAAAACCACTTAAGCAATAATTGTGGATTTCACAAATTTTTGGGTAAAATGAAGAGAGTAAGAACTTAAATAAAATCTGTGAATATCAAAGGTAAAGAAGAAATTAATTATTTAACTTGTGAAAGTGTAAAAAGATATTAAATTAATAATAAAATGAAAAGAGGGTAAATTGCGCAACTGCCATTTTGGCTCTAATAAAAAGGGGAAAGAAGGAATTATAAAATTTAGGAAACTAGGGAATGGAGGTAACATAATAAGGGAAAGAGGGGAACTTATGGTAAAAAGCGAGGTCAACTTAGTAACGAATCTACAATTAAGAACCTTCTAAATTGAACTAAATTAGCAACTTCATTTTTAAGGAAAGTATTTAAAAACTGTAAGGGAATCTAGGGACACCTAGGAGTAAATTTAGGAGTAACTCTAGGTGGGTGAGGGAAATGAGATGATTTTTAATTTAAAGAAAATAATTATTGGAGGAAAGTGGGGGATGGATGACACTTGTACGAAGGAGAATTATTAGAAGAGTTTTATTAAAACTTAAATTAAATGAGATTTAGGGAAAGTTTGGAAGTTCTATAACTCTATAAAAGAGAGGAAGGAGGAGGAAGTAAGGGGATCAGATGTTAGCGTAATGTTACACTGTCGGATTAGTGACTTGACTTATTTACTTGTGGGGAGTTGTGATTTCCCATCTCGGAGAGGAATGGTAGCTCAGCCTTGCGAGGCGAGCTGGGAGATAGACGTATAATCTGGATAGTGTGTGGCCCCTTTGTGGCTTGGGGGGCTAAGGGGGAAGTAGAGCACCCATAGCGTTGGCTGGGAGGTACCAGTGAGGTCTCGATGGTCGGTGAGCAGGAGCAGCACAAAGCGCGGGACGTCATTCGAAGCAGGCGGTAAGGAAACAGTATGATTTTTATTTTTGGTACAATAGAATGCATTAAGACTTACACTGGGATCGGAATATCATTTGTAAATGGAATGAATGACTGTTTCTATTTATTTACTCGGCGATTAAAATTGTAAATGATGTAGATGCTATTTTTATTTAAACCTCTCATGTGACAAGGTATTATTTTCTCTTACCCTCTTATGTTTGGTGGATACTCCAATTGGGTTTCAAACCCCGGCGGCTTCAATTGATACTTCTAGTTGCCAATCCCATGCACAAATTGTTACATGGGTTTCTACAGACTGCAGCTCTAATAATTACAACCCTTGCAATTATATTTAGTCTTGACTCTCAAGGTCCTTCTGGTTTCATCAAGGTTTAGGGTAGTGAAATGCTTTCATATGACTTTATGAAATTAAATATGTATATCATACTTGCATGATGGTAAGTTGTTCCAGAAAAGTAGTACAGTTTATCTCAAATTCATTTGAATTTGTATCAATTACATCCAGATCAAGAAATTGTTATGTAAATGTTGGGCAGATCTGTAAGGAGATTTTACCGTCTAGAAATAAAAATCTTCGTGGACTCATAACAAAGAAATTTAATAGATAATATCAGTCTCTGGGCGATGTAGAGGCAACCATTTTTGTTATGCACAATTAGTCTTATGTTCTGTTCAAACTTCATTCCCAGAAATTCAACCAAGAAATCCTATTCTCGTTTTGTTCCCATTTTGCGTCCTTGGTTTCCATCTATCCTCACGCAGCGCTTTCATTTTTTTTTATCCAGTGAGGAGGATGGCATTTTCTGTTGCGTTTTACCTCGGCGGTCTGTTCATTTAATGGTTAGGTTCTCTGCTTGTACAACATTTTCTATATCTGAATTAATTTTAAAGGCGTTAGCTTCTGGATTGACAACATTTTCCTTCCTTGGCAGCCGTGTTACTCTCCACGGTTTTTTTTTTTTTTTCTGAACCTTCAACCTTCATACAACCAGTTCCACCTGTGTGCCTTGTTGTCAGACAGGATGTTTACACCTGTACGTCTTGCTTTAGAATTTGATTTCCTTTAACAGTTGAATCTAGGTTGGTGTTCTTCGTTGGGTAAATCTAAATGCAACATCTACCTATTAATTAAGTTACTCTAATGCTGGTTATTTAATGTCCAATTTCTCCATGCTTAACTATGTCTATTTTTCATTATCTTGTTGGTTAACCCTAAAAGTAATATTTACATTTCTTTAAGCCTATGAACCATTGTTGCATTCTTGAATTTAATGGGTACCTTTGTGTGCATGCGGATATGGAGAATCCTACACTCTATGCTATGGCATCCACAACTCTATTTCAATAGCCTAAGATATTGTTCTTCAATAGTGGCACATTCTTATGAAACAGATAAATCTTCTATCAATTGTCTTCTCGTTAGTTGAACCTTCTATTTATCTACCGTTGCAAGGTAAGCCCTCTTACCTGGATAGGGGGGATGATCTAGTAACTCTTCAACACACCCAAAAATGAAAAACAAACCTTTTTGCGAATACCCAAAACAAAAAAATAAATAAATAAAAATTTGGGTTCCACTTATTATTGACTTAGTTGGGAATTTTGTTTTTATAGCTTAACTTGTAACACCTAATTAATTAAACTCTACTTTGGAATTATAAGGAGGATTATAAAATTATATGCAATAGATGTTACCCACTAAACCATGCATTTAGGGTTTTTTATTATGCTTGGTTCCTTTAAAAGGTTATTAAAAACATTAAGAATGTTCACATTATTACACTATTTTACCTCATATTTATAAAATAATAAATTGCACGATCACATTTACCACATTAGTAAAACTGATAGTTATAAGCTAATAGGCCCTTTTAGTTTTAAAGGTGGAATGTGGTCCTTATACCTTGCTACATTCATTTAAAAGTGTGAGCTATAGTAGAATTTAATGAATGATTAATCCCGCCTTGAAGTAAAGTAGATGACTACCTTGCATCAATCATGGATTTATAATCATTGGGTTGTTGCGTTAATTATTGGTTCACAGTTACTGGCTATTGATTTATAAAATTAGATCTTGAGTTAATGTTAATGTTAATGTATATGCTTGTGATAAAAGATTTTTGAATATTGCATTAATTATGGATTTATAATCATGGCGTTGTTGAGACAATTACTGGTTCATAATTATTGTCTAATCGAATTATAAGTTTAGATCATTGAATGAATGTTAATGTAAATTTTACAAGGGTTGTGTTAAATGATTTTAGGATATTTCGTTAATTATAGATTAAATGTTAATTATTGTGTTAAATGATAATTATAACTATTCATTATTTTTATGATTATAATTAATGACTAATTATCTTGTTAAATGTTAAACCATTCGAAGTTTAGACTTGCACAATAAGGTCCCTTAAATGTTGTTTTAGAGGGTACCTTGATGACAAATTATGATCTAAAGTTGCGCAATGGAATGGCCTTAAGACTCTTATAGTTTGTATTCCCTTGTTTAATTAATGTTGTACTGGGTTGTAAACTTTTTTTGTGCTTGGTATGCTTGTGTCGGGCGGGATGTAGACACCTCCATGTTCCTCAGAATAGTCGCCAACCCTGAGACCTTAAATGGTTAAAATCGATGGGAACCTGGGCTTGAGCGTTTCTTATGTGTCTTGGAGGTCCTAACCATTGCAGGGTAGGATGGATGGGTAGTTAGTCTTATTTATTGTCGTTTGATTGTCGTTCGTTGCTTGCAGATACTTGATGTGCGTCTTAGGTCATCATGTCATGTTTGTCATTGTATGCATCTTGTTTGTCGTCGGGTGGTGACGCAGAGTCGAATGTGTTTAATTCCCTTGTACAGATGCACACACACACAATATATATATATAATTTGCACTTGTTATTTGAGGATCGCCATTATAACGAGGAGGATCCTTACATATGATATCAGAGCAAGATTCAACCCGTGACTTGGGATCACTACGGATTTCATTGACATGATTGGATTATATTGTTGCTAATTGAGTTGATTGTGTGCATGCAGGTAATCATGGTTAGAGGACGTCGTGGAAGCAGACGACGGGGTGTTAGGGGAGGAGGCGCGACACCTCCAGTAGCATCCACACTGGAGGAGTCTAACCCCCAGGGAGATGAGAAAGTTCTCAGGCAGGAGCAGATAGTAGTTGGTGATGTAGTCGAGATGATGAGATCCTTTCAGCACATGTCAGAGGCACTGATCAGCGATTTGGACAGAGATGAGGCCAAAGCGTCGGCACCCACTGAGGTTCCGCCGCACGCACCGGCCGTTACTGGTAGCATTCATCGTGAACTCGAGAACGTCAAATTTCCCGAGTTCTTTGGTGCCCCAGATGGCACAACCACCGAGGCATCATTGGAGAACATGGCGATGTGCTTCTCACTTCGTGATTATACCTCCAACATGAAGGTCCGCATGACGGTCTTTCAACTGAAGGAGAGCGCTCTTCTATGGTGGAAGACACTCCTACCGCAGCTAAACATGGTCGTTGAAGACGTGTCATGGGAAATGTTTGAGGAACGGTTCCGACAGAGGCACCTTTCAGAGGAATTCATCGAGCATCAGCGCAATGAGTTCAATGCCTTACGACAGGGAGGTCGTACGAGGCTCGTTTTATGGAGCTGCTCCAGTATGCTCCGCCCCTTAACACGGAGAAAATTAAGGTCAACAGGTTCATGTTTGGCCTTAATGATAGCCTACATGCAAAGGTTAGAATTTTGATGCTCAAACCTTGCACGATGTCGTCCAAAAGGCCCTCATAACAGAGGAGGAGATTATCAGTGGAGGTTAGACCAGGACTCCGGCGAGGCCAGCAGGGCAGGTTTCATCTATAACACAACAACACCAGACACCAATGAGACATACGTAGGGATATTGTGGCTTCCAGAGGGGATCCACTTTCACTACACCTCGGCGACCGCCACCTCAGTAGTGGACACCTTATCGGGGACCACAACATCAGCAACAGCGCCACCTGCAGCAACAAAAGTTTAGGCCTATTCAACAGAATAGACCAGGATTCCAAGCCGGTGGGCTGTCATCTTCTACTTCGGGTACCAGGACTACTGGGCCGAAGAAGGGGTGTTGAACGTGTGGGGAGACGCACTACCAGCGCGAATGTCCTATGGAGAGGACCAGAGAATCCGAATCAGCAAGACCCATTACCGTGGGAGATATGGGCAAGGCCCATCGGATTCATGCAGCGGTGAAAACCTGCCAGGCAGAGCATCATTCGACTGTTCTTGAGACGACAGGTACCATCGCTAACCAGACCCTTAGTATTTTGATAGATCTTGATGCTACCGAGAGTTTTATTTATGTTGCAACGCTAAAAAGGATTAAGGTAAAGGCAGTCTAATAAGACGCGTTTAGCTTCGTAGAGATGGCTTCGGGAGCCAAACAAAAGGTTGGAGGAAAGGTTAAGGGCTATGTCCTTAACCTGGGAGATTTTTTCACTAGGGCCAACCTATACGTCACGATCCTAGGATCTTATGATGTCGTGATTAGTATGGATTGGTTGGAATCGCATGAGGCGATACTCAACTGTAAGACGAAACGGTTGAGCTTGGTCGATGACGAGGGAAATAGACGTGTGATTGTAGGACGAAACCAAGGAGTTTCCCTGAGGTTTGTCTCTTCCTTACAGCTATGGAAGAGTATGCGCAAGGGGTGCAAGATTTATGCGATCCTTGCGTTAAACGAGAAGGGAGTAGCGGAAGGTCTAGAACACCTTCCGATGGTGAGAAAGTTTGCGGACGTATTTTCAGAGGAGTTACCTGGGATGCCACTGGAGAGAGAGTTGGAGTTTACCATAGACCTAAAACCGAGGACTGAAACGATGGCAAGAACGCCTTATCGGATGTCGACTCCGGAGTTACAGGAGTTGAAAATGCAACTAAAGGAGTTGTTGGACCTTGGACTGATACGTCCTAGTGTGTCACCGTGGGGTGCACCTGTTATTTTCATATGAAAGAAAGACGGATCATGGAGGCTTTGCATTGACTACCGTCAACTGAATAAGGCTACGATCAAGAATCAATCTCCATTGCCGAGAATTGATGATCTGTTCAATCAAATGAAGGGTGCAATGGTGTTCTCCAAGATTGATTTGCGATCAGGGTATCACTAGTATCGGATCAAGGAAGATGACGTCCCTAAGACCTCCTTTAAGACGAGGTTTGGACATTACGAGTTTATTGTTTTACCGTTTGGACTGACAAACACCCCAAGGGTATTTATGAGTTTGATGAACGGGGTGTTCCACGAGTACTTGGAAAAGTTCATCCAAGTGCTCATTGATGATATTTTGATTTACTCTCGTACAACGAAGGAGCATGAAGAGCACTTATGCTTGGTACTACAATGTCTGCGAGAGCACAAATTGCATGGGAAATTGTCCAAATTCTCTTTTTATCAATCGAGGATTCACTACTTAGGGCATGTCATCTTCGACGAAGGTCGAGACTATTATGGAATGGCCTGTGCCGACGAATGTCATGGAAGTGTGTAGCTTTATGGATTAGGCAGGATACTATCGATGGTTTGTCGAGGGATTTTCGAAGATAGCAAATCTGATCACATAATTGCAAAAGAAAAACAAGAAGTTTGTTTGGACCGAGAAATGCGCGGAAGCATTTCAGAGGCTTAAAGAGTTGTTGACAACATCGCCGATACTAAAGGTCCTTGACATGGATGTGGACTTCTTGGTATGCAAAGACGCATCCAAGGAAGGCTTAGGCGGAGTCTTGATGCAAGACGGATGAGTGATTGCTTATATTTCGAGGAAACTGAGAAGGCATGAGGAGAACTACACGACACATGATTTGGAGTTATTAGCCATCATATATGCCTTGAAGGTTTGGAGACACTACATGGTTGGATGAAAATTTGAATTAAAGACTAACCATTATCGACTACAACACATTTTTATGCAAAGCGACCTGAACACGCGACAACGACGTTGGTCGGAATTGCTTAGTGAGTACAAGTTTGAGATTACTTACATAAAGGCAACAGTGAACCGAGTGGTGGATGCTTTGAGTCGGAGGCCACGTATTTTTTCTATGTTGCCTCTTCAGACGAATTTACATGAAAAGATTCTAACTTTAAAACGTGATGACGACTGGTACAAAGAGGTCGAGAGTTTTATCGGACAAAACACAATAATGGTACCACAATTTGAGGGATTTTCATTTGATAGTGATGGTTTATTGAGGTTTAAAAATCAGATTTACATATCGCCAAACGACGAGTTGAGGATGTTGATCCTGAGCGAGGCTCATAGAGAAGTTTACATGGCTCACCTGGGAGTAACGAAGATGAGAGAAGACCTTAAACCCTTATTCTTCTGGAAGGGAATGAAGGCTGACATAGTCAACTATGTGGCCATATTTCTGGAGTGCTAGCAGGTAAAGGTTGAACATAGACACCCACCAGGATTACTACAACCACATGCCTTTCCAGAATCAAAATGGGAATTTATTTCGATGGATTTTATTGTTGGATTGCCACTGACGGTAAGGAGACATGACTCAATTTTTGTAGTAGTAGACACTCTGACGAAGAGTGCTCACTTTATTCCTGTGCGTACGATGTATCAGACACCTGACATAGCTAGAGTTTTCATCAGTGAGATTGTGAGGCTGCATGTCATGCCTAAAAATATTATATCCGATCAAGGATCAGTGTTTACTGGATGATTTTGGACAAGCTTCCAAGAGGCCTTGGGAACCCAACTTAACTTTAGTACTTCTTATCACCTAGAGAATGATGAACAAACCGAATGAATGAACCAAACCTTGGAGGACATGTTGCGCATGTAGGTGATGGAACAACAAAAGCGTTGGGAGGAATTCTTTCCACTAGTGGAGTTCACTTACAACAACAGTTACCAGAGCACCATTAAGATGGCACCTTTCGAGTTTCTTTACGGGCGACCGTGTCGGATGCCCTTGAGTTGGGATCAGCTTGAGGATAGGGTCCTGGTGGGACCAGAAGCGATCCAAGAAATGGAAGAGCAAATGAAAACCATAAGACAAAGGATTAAAGAAGCGCAGGATCGACAGAAGAGTTATGTTGATGTGCACCGAGTCGACCATAGTTACGAGGTCAGCAATCGAGTCTTCTTGCAGGTTAAACCACATAAGAGTTCAATTAAGTTTGGGAAGGGAGCTAAGCTCTCTCCTAGGTTCGTGGGACCTTTCGATATTGTGGAGAGAAAGGGGCACGTGGCCTATCGACTAGCCTTGCCTGATTCCTTGAGGCGTATGCATGATGTTTTCATGTATCTATTTTGAGACATTACATTAGTGATCCTACACATGTGATTGACATGAGTTCCTTGCAGGTATAGGACAAGCGAGTGCTCATGGATAAGCCGGTCCACATCTTAGATCATCGCGTTCAACAATTATGATGTCAAACGGTAGATCAGGTCAAGGTCCAGTGGGACAATTATAGTCTGCACTCAACGAACTGGGAGGATGCATATGATGTGCGCCAACAATTTCTATTTTTGTTTGATAGATAGACTTATGATACTATGATACGCTTATTTCGGCATTTATACTATGAAACTTCGGGATGAAGTTTAGACCAAGAGGGGGTGTATGTAACATCCCGCTCTGGCACACTGAGAAAACTTATTCTTTGAGGACACTTGCTCGCAAGTGATCCAGACTATTATGATATTAAAACATTTGTCCTTGATTATGATGTGTTATGATAGATGACATGATGTTTTACTGCATTGACATAGACAGGTGCTATTGACTTGGTTTTACTGAGTGTGCAGGGTTTTGGACCTTGAGGATGCAGAGGCATCGACGGAACCCTTGGACTCTGGATCGAGTCATGGAGTGTGCTATTGGGGTTTGATTATTTTACTATGATTTTAGTACATTTGATTAGATGATATGATGTGGACATGTCTGACATGATTGTTGATGATCCAGGCTAACGATAGCTTGCCGACCAGACTCACATATGGAGTAAAGGGGCCACACACACGACTACCAGAGAGGTTAAGGGAGAGGTGTGGACAACAACCCTGCCACAACCTACTAGCACTCTCGTCGTGGCTCGAACTGTAAGTTAACGATTACCTAGTTCAAGAGGACCCACGATGCCGCGAGGGCAGACTGCGATAGTTGATCGCGATGATTCTAAGGGGCACGCAATAAGGCGGGGGCCTTATTCCTTAGAATCCCTTTGTCTCCCACAAGTTCACCTAGTGGAGTATTGAATCCAGGGTTTATTGATGTCTACCAATCAGTCAAGAAGCGAGTGGCACCCTTGGAGCACGTGGTACGTCCTGAAGAGCACGTCGCGCAAAAGAATTAAAAGAGGGGAGTGGCACCCTTGGAGCACATAGTGCGTCCTGAAGGGAACGTCGCGTTGAGGATGATAAAGGAACGAACCTATATGGCCCTAAGACAATCAATACTTTAAGAAATTTTAAAACAAATCCCCTAATTAAATGTCGCCCAGTTCAGAATGTAAGTTCCAAGTCAAAAACTTCTCTAGGTGTAAAATTTTGTCTATCCTTAAGAAAATATCTCTATAAGGATAAAATGATAAAGTTTAAAATAAAATAACAAAACCACTTAAGCAATAATTATGGACTTCATAAATTTTTGGGTAAAATGAAGAGAGTAAGAACTTAAATAAAATCTGTGAATATCAAAGGTAAAGAAGAAATTAATTATTTAACTTGTGAAAGTGTAAAAAGATATTAAATTAATAATAAAAGGAAACGAGGGTAAATTTCGCAACTGCCATTTTGGCTCTAATAAAAACGGGAAAGAAGGAATTATAAAATTTAGGAAACTAGGGAATGGAGGTAACATAATAAAGAAAAGAGGATAACTTATGGTAAAAATCGAGGTCAACTTAGTAAAGAATCTACGATTAAGAACCTTCTAAATTGAACTAAATTAGCAACTTCATTTTTAAGGAAATTATTTAAAAACTATAAGGGAATCTAGGGACACCTAGGAGTAAATTTAGGAGTAACTCTAGGTGGGTGAGAGAAATGAGACAATTATTAATTTAAAGAAAATAATTATTGGAGGAAAGTGGGGGATGGATGACACTTGTACGAAGGAGAATTATTAGAAGATTTTTATTAAAACTTAAATTAAATGAGATTTAGGGAAAGTTTGGAAGTTCCATAACTCTATAAAAGAGAGGAAGGAGGAGGAAGTAAGGGGATCGGCTGTTAGCGTAACGTTACACTGCCGGATTAGTGACTTGACTGATTTGCTTGTGGGGAGTTGGGATTTCCCAGCTCGGAGAGGAGTGGTAGCTTAGCCTTGCGAGGCGAGCTGGAGATGGGAGCTAGACGTAACATATGGATAGTGTGTGGCCCCTTTGTGGCTCGGGGGGATAAGGGGGAAGTAGAGTACTCCTAGAGTTGGGTGGGAGGTACCGGTGAGGTCTCGACAGTCGGCGAGCGAGAGCAGCATGGAGCGCGGGACGTTATTCGAAGCAGGCAATAAGGCAACGGTATGATTTTTATTTTTGGTACAATAGAATGCATTATGAATTACACTAGGATCAGAATATCATTTGTAAATGGAATGAATGATTGTTTCTATTTATTTACTCAACGATTAAAATTGTAAATGATGTAGTTGTTGTTTTTATTTAAACCTCTCATGTGACAAGGTATTATTTTCTCCTACCCTCTTATGTTTGGAGGATACCCTAATTGGGTTTCAAACCTGGGCGGCTTCAATTGATACTTCTGGTTCCTAATCCCATGCGCAAATTGTTACATGGGTTTCTCCAAACTACAACTCTAATAATTACAACCCTTGCAATTGTATTCAGTCTTGACTCTCTGGGTCCTTCTGGTTTCATCAGGGTTTAGGGTTGTGAAATGCTTTCATCTGACTTTATAAAATTAAATATGTATATCATACTTGCATGATGGTAAGTTGTTCCAGAAAAGTCGTATAGTTTATCTCGAATTCATTTGAATTTGTATTAATTACATCCAGATCAAGAAACTGTTATGTAAATGTTGGGCAGATCTGTAAGGAGATTTTACCGTCTGGCAATAAAAATCTTCGTGGACTTGTAACAAAGAAATTTAATAGATAATAACAGTCCGCGGGCAATGTAGAGGCAACCATTTTTTTTATGCACAGTTAGTATTATGTTCTGTTCAAACTTAATTCCCAAAAATTCAACCAAGAAATCCTATTCTCATTCTGTTCCCATTTTGCGTCCTTGGTTTCCATCTGTCCTCACACAGTTCTTTCAGTTTTTTTTTATCCGGTGAGGAGGATGACGTTTTCTGTCAAGTTTTACCTTGGCAGTTTGTTCATTTAATGGTTAGCTTCTCTGCTTGTACAACGTTTTCTATCTCTGAATTAATTTTAAAGGCATTATCTTTTGGATTGAAAATGTTTTCCTTCCCTGGCAACCGTGTTACTCTCCACAGTTTTTTTTATTTTCTGAACCTTCAACCTTCAGACAACTGGTTCCACCTGTGTGCCTTACTCTTGGACATGATGTTTACACCTGTACTTCTTTCTTTAGCGTTTGATTGCCTTTAATAGTTGAATCTGGGTTGGTGTTCTTCGTTGGGTAAATCTAAATGCAACATCTACCTATTAATTAAGTTACTCTAATGCCGGTTATTTAATGTCCAATTTCTCCATCCTTAACTATGTCTATTTTTCATTATCTTGTTGGTTAACCCTAAAAGTAATATTTACATTTATTTAAGCCTATGAACCATTGTTGCATTCTTGAATTTAATGGGTACCTTTGTGTGCATGCGGATATGGAGAATTCTACACTCTATGTTATGGCCTCCACAACTCTATTTCAATAGCCTAATATATTGTTCTTCAATAGTGGCACATTCTTATGAAACAGATAAATCTTTTATCGGTTGTCTTCTCATTAGTTGAACCTTCTAGTTAGCTACCGCTGCAAGGTAAGCCCTCTTACCTGGATAGGAGGAATGATCTAGAAACTCTTCGACACACCCAAAAATGAAAAACAAACCATTTTGCGGATACCCAAAACAAAAAAATAAATAAATAAAAATTTGGGCTCCACTTATTATTGACTTAGTTGGGATTTTTTTTTTTTATATCTTAACTTGTAACACCTAATTAATTAAACTCTACTTTGGAATTATAAGGAGGGTTATAAAATTATATGCAATAGATGTTACCCACTAAACCATGCATTTAGGGTTTTTGATTATGCTTGGTTCCTTTATAAGGTTATTAAAAACATTAAGAATGTTCACATTATTACACTATTTTACCTGATATTGATGAAATAATAAATTGCATGATCACATTTACCACATTAGTAAAACTGATAGTTATAAGCTAATAGGCCCTTTTAGTTTTAAAGGTGGAATGTGGTCCTTAAACCTTGCTACATTCATTTAAAAGTGTGAGCTACAGTAGAATTTAATGAATGATTAATCCCGCCTTGAAGTAAAGTAGATGACTACCTTGCATCAATCATGGATTTATAATCGTTGGGTTGTTGCGTTAATTATTGGTTCACAATTACTAGCTATCGATTTATAAATTTAGATCTTGAGTTAATGTTAACATTAATTTATATGTTTGCGATAAAAGATTTTTGAATATTGTGTTAATTATGGATTTATAATCATGGCGTTGTTGAGACAATTATTGGTTCATAATTATTGTCTAATTGAATTATAAGTTTAGATCATTGAATGAATGTTAATGTAAATTTTACAAGGGTTGTGTTAAATGATTTTAGGATATTTCGTTAATTATAGATTAAATGTTAATTATTGCGTTAAATGATAATTATAACTGTTCATTATTTTTATGATTATAATTAATGACTAATTATCTTGTTAAATGTTAAACCAATCGAAGTTCAGACTTGCACAATAATGTCCCTTGAATGTTGTTTTAGAGGGTACCTTGATGACAAATTATGATCTAAAGTTGCGCAATGGAATGGCCTTAAGACTCTTATAGTTTGTGTTCCCTTGTTTAATTAATATTGTACTGGGTTGTAAACTGTTTTTTGTGCTTGGTATGCTTGTGTCGGGCAGGATGTAGACACCTCCATGTTCCTCAGAACAGTCACCAGCCCTGAGACCTTAAATGGTTAAAATCGATGGGAACCTAGGCTTAAGCGTTGCTTATGTGTCTTGGAGGTCCTAACCATTGCAGGGTAGAATGGATGGGTAGTCAGCCTTATTTATTGTTGATTCATTGTCGTTCATTGCTTCCAGATACTTGATGTGCATCTTAGGTCGTCATGTTGTGTTCGTCATTGTATGCGTCTTGTTTTTCGTCGGGTGGTGACACAGAGTCAAATGTGTTTAATACCCTTGTACACATGCGCACACACAATATATATAAAAAATAAAAATAAAAAAAATTGCACTTGTTATTTGAGGATCATTGTCGTAACGAGGAGGATCCTTACACTATATCAAGACGTCTTGGCAGCTACAGATTAAAGTTGGAGCAATTCACTTTGGCATAACACACTCTTTGGTAAGTTCAAAACCTTTCTTTGGAAATTTTTTATTTTCTTGTTGTATTTCCGTTCAAGGGGAAGATGGCTCCCAGCACTAATCTTGATGAAAATCTTGAGGGTGTTGATAACTTATGAGTATGGAAATATAGAGTGATGCTCATTTTAGAAGAGAATGATCTAAAATATTTTGTCAAAGAAGAAGTTCTAGAACCATAGGAAGATGAGACCAAGGAAAAGTACAAAAAGAACCTGGTTAAGGAAAAGAGAATCATTGTTGATTCTATCAAGGATCATTTGATCCCTCATGTATCATCATTGACAACTCCCAAGCAAATGTTTGATGCCCTATCTTGATTATATGAAGGCAATAATATAAACTATAAGATGGCGTTGAGGACACAAATCAAGAGTGTGAAGATGCAGAGTTCAAAAACCATCCAATCCTACTTTACAAGGATGTCTCAAATCAAAGAGCAGCTTGAATCCATTGGAGAAACAATCGAATAAGTTGAATTTGTAATAACTACATTGAATGGTCTCCCTAGATCTTGGTAAGCATTCATTCAAGGAATCTATTCAAGAAGAAATCTAAACAAATTTAGCAGACTATGGGAGGATTGCACTTAGGATGAATCTAGATTGGCAACAATAGAAGAGAAATTAGGCAATGAAGAAAATCAATCTATAATAGCACATGAAAAAAAAGGAAAGGGAAATACAGAGGTTCACTCACACAAGAAGCCTCATGGGTTACAAAAGACACAAAAGTTTAAAAAATATTACTCAAATTACAGATGCCACATCTGTCAGAATATGGGACACATTGCAATAAATTGTCCTCGCTTAAAATATCATGTTAGAAAAGGAAAGTATAAAAGCCACCATGCTCATGTAATATAAGATGATGAACTTGATCAAGATATAACCAAAGAGGATGACTCAAGCGAAGAATATGTATTGAAATGAGTTATTACGGGAATAATTACTCATGGAAGTGACACATGGTTTATTGATAGCGGTGCTTCTAAGAACATGACAGGTTACAAGGATTCCTTCTCCGAATTAGTTCAAAAATATTCACCTCACAAGGTGAATCTTGATAATGAATATCAATATCCCATTAAAGGAGTAAGAGAAGCATCTTATAGATTGTATTTCGGAAAACCCATGAAGATGAAGGATTTTTGTATGTACATAGTTTGAATAAGAATCTCCTTTCCATCTTATCATTGGATGAGAAAAGATTGAGAGTTTCTTTTATTGATGGTGAAGCTCTCATGTGGCCAAGAGGAAAGTCTATTGATGATGCTATGGTGAGTGGTTTTCAAGAAGGAGTTTTATACAAGTTAAAAGGACATTCAGATTCACCATCAGTACATAGTACAATTACTCCAAGTGAGTTATGTAATAGAATATTTTCTCACACACATTACAAAACAATAACAATCATGAGAAATATGGTGACTGGTTTTCTAGAAATCTAGGTGAGTCATGAAGCAATATGCTAGGGATCCTCACAAGGAAATTACGTGAAGAAACCATTTCCAAGTAGTGACAACAAAGCCAAAGGATCATTGGACATCATACATTCAGAAGTGTGTGGACCAATGTTATCTACTTCACTTAGGGGGTATGTATATTATGTTTCATTTATTGATTATTTCTCACATAAAACTTGGATTTAGCTTTTTAAAGTAAAAGTGAAGTATTCAACAAGTTCAAAAAATTCAAGGCACTTGTTGAAAACCTGTGCAGAGTAAGAACTTTGGCTAGGTATAATAATGCTAACCTCTAACATTTCTTCAACCATATGCTCAATTTAAATATTATGGGCATAAGGGTATCTGTAAGGCCTAATATTAGAAGGAAACTCTCAGGAATTAGGTGAATAGCATGATCATGATTTCGAGTGTGTGGAAGACCTCTTGGAATATCTTCAAATACTTGGGAATGCGTATCAATGATCCCTTGGAGATCTAGGGGAATATATGGCTTAGATGTTTGAACATATACTGAGCATAGTTGTACAATTACACCCTGATGCCCCTTTTTAAATAATTCTTTCATGCCATTAGAGCTTACAACCTTACTGAATTTCCTTGTGATCCAAGTGGATATTGGTGGCCACCCACCTATTCCAATTGGCCCCTCTTGTCAGTTTTTAGTTCATTGTGTTCTTCTGTACTTCTTTGTAATTGTGGGTTCTACACTTCTCAGGTTGTCTGAAGCCCTACACATATTCCAGGTGGATACTAGTGGCCTCTCACCTAATCCAACTGGATTATTTTGCATGTTTTCATGTCAACACATCTTGTCGTACTTCCAGGGCTATTTTGGAGCCCTAAACAATTTTGTTTTGGGTCACCATAGTAAAGCTATAGATGGATTCAAATTTTGATGGCGTGATGTGTATTTCTCTAAAATAACTTTCCAACGGGCTATCACACGCCTAAAACAAAGGTCGTATGCAAAATTTATGACCTTGGGAAGTTGACTTACCAACTTACCCATAGGGGCCCACATGACGTTTGGTGTTTCACCTCCTAGGGTTAGGTTTTTGGATGTCTATGGTTTTGGAATTCATGAGTAATATCAAAAAATCCTCTGGAGCCACATTGTAATCATTTTATTCTCATACAAATGTGCGTAGTAGCCACATCTCTTCTCAGAGATAAATACCACCATTCGAGCAAGTGTTTTAGTTCTACAGTTTTACAGTTTCATCCTATTTCATTTATTCAATAGAATATATTGTTCACCAGATATCTATGGTGTTCTTCACATCTCTATGTTTATTTTATTAATAATGTTAATCGGTTTTTTCTGCTCCTAAATCCAAATCACCCTGTGATACCCCTTAACTCAATTTCCTTTCCTTCGAGTCAAAATTTCATGAAAAGTTGTTGAAAATTAAAGGCCATTGTTCCCAATTATTGTAACCATTGGACACCTAGTACGACATCAACACCACCGATGGGTATACAAATAATTGGATTATTCATTACATATTCACCCATAGTAAGATTGATATTATGGAATTTTCTTGAGCAGTTGATAGTTCTTCCATTTGCAATCATTACTTGAAACTTTGGCACTGGATATATAAATCAATTGAGAGCTTTGGCTAATTTATAGTGAATAAAACTATGAGTATTACCAAAATCAATTAGGACTATTACCTTTTTCTTTTTGATATATCATTCGATATTGAGGGTTTGAGGAGTACTAATTCCATCCAATGCATTACATGATATCGTGGAAGTCAACTCTTAAAAATAAATCTCTTATATGTTTTCATCTTGAGATGGTTCTTGTTCTTGTTATTGTTCTTCTTCATCTTCACAATCTATGTAGAATAATTTCTTCTCACCACATGTATGTCCCTTACTATACTTGTTGTCACAATTAAATCATAAACCTTTTGCTTTTCTTTCCTCCAATTGTTGGGGTGTCAACCTTGCAGTTTGAGGTGTTTTAGAAGAAGGAACATTATTCTCTCAATAGATGTTTGGAGTGGTCCTTCTAGTATCCATAGCCATATTTTTACTTTCAACATTTCTTGCCACCCTGAGTGCATTCTCCAATGATTTAGGTTCCGAAAGGTGAACCTCATGTTGAATGTTATCCTTCAAAATTCCTATGAATACATCAATCAGGTGCACATATGGAATACCCATTACCTTTATATTCAATCTTTGGAAGTTCTCAATGTGCTCCACAGTTGAACCCTTTTGCTTGATATTTATCAATTGGCTAAAGAAGGTATTGCTCCTTGTATCCTCATAATGTGATATCGTTTATTCCGTGAAATTTTTCCAAGTGACAAGTGATTTGCGAAAACAAAGCCATCGATACCACACACATTGATTGGATTCTAAATATTAAGAAGAAATTTGTACCTTTTGTGTATGCGGCACATCATGTACATCAAATAAGTTCTCCATTTGATGTATCCATGTGATTGGATCTTTTCCATCAAACTTCCTCATATCAATCTTAGGAAAGTGGTTGGTCTTCAACCTAAAGTTTGATTTTCTCCATTCTTGATTCATCTTCCTTGTGTAATCATAATGAATTTCATGGGATACATTTTCACTTTCAGGTGTCCTCTCTATTAGAAAAATTTTCAATCCTTCCATGATCTCCCTTTCTAAACCTTCAATCTTAGTATTTATATCCTCCAACTTAGCTTCAGTTGAATCCATCATCCCTTGTAGTTCATCTTTTTTTATTGTCTTCTTTTCTAAATCATTTATGTCCCTACACATTTCTTCACCTCCATCAAGAGTCCAAGTAGGACTGTCTGGATGCTTCATTGGTGTAGAAGTTCCATTTTTTGGTGGCATGTTGGCCAAGTACTGCTTTTAAACCTTTATTTCAAGGTGGTTCAACTAGATGATCTTTCTTTTATTATATATCCAAACTTTTGTCCCTTCTGGGTATGAAAATTTATTTTTGTAGTTCTCTAATATGTCTTCTTTGCAATGCCATAGGTTTGATCAAAATTTGATGAGCCAAGTGGAAGTTAAGGTAACTTCCCCACACCTTGTTGATGTTTGTCCCTTCGAGGAGAGCATAATTGTAAAGCATGCCAAGATCACAATATATGATATTTGATTATGAAAGTTGTACTTGAAATACTACAGGGTGTCCAATGTTCAATGCAATTGGTCTCACTTAATTTGGATACTCACTGAAGAAGATATCATTTTTTACCCAGAAAACATATTTGAGACTAGTTAATATGACTAGTAAGATACCCTATCTTGCAAAGGGTGTATCTACAAATTAGGATGAACCAAAAGCTGAGATGTTTATAACAACTACCTTGATAATTTTTGTGAATATTCTATGGATTTGAGGGTCTGAAATGCTACAGAAAAACTTTTATAGAAAAAAGTCTGCGATGACTAAATTCAGGATGATTCCAGAACCCTATCTTACACATGTTATATCTCTAAAATTGTAAGGCCTCGGGAGCTGAAATTTGAACCCCATGTACCTTGAGGTGTCTTTTAAATATCCTCCAATGGGTTCCTTCTGAAATTTCATAGAAAAAAAGGTATAGTGAAATTTCCAAGGTGTCTCAGATGTAGTAGCGAAACCTCAAGACCTTGAGCTCTAATACCAAATGTTAAGAACCATATATCAAAATAGCATAAAAAAAACTTAGAATAAGTACTCAAATTATTGAAAAAGATATAATTTCATATAATAAGAATCTTTGAGGGGGAAACCTCCTTATACACCACTTAAATTTCCCAATACAAGATGATTCCAAATGAAAAGGTCTCATTGGTTTATATAGGAGACTAGGAGGTACAATTACAACTAATGGACCCAAACCGACATAAATAAAATAACATTACTAATGTAATATGAACCAATTAAGGGGTAATGTGCCACTTTTTAGGGCTTAACATATTTCAATAGATTCATGTGATAGATTATGATGAGACCTTTTCTCCTGTAGAAAAGATGGACTCCATTCACTTGGTTCTATCCATTGCAGCAGCCAGAGGATGGGAAGTTCACTAGATGGATGTAAAGAATGTTTTTCTTCATGGTGATATTTTGGAGGATATCTACATGGAGAAGCCAAAAGGGTTCATTTATAACTCATCTTTAGTATGCAGACTGAATAAGTCACTCTATGGCCTTAAGAAGGAACCTAGAGCATGGTATGAAAATATGCATTCTTATATGTTTTCACATGATTTTTTTAGATGTAAATCTGATTGATGGAAATTTTTACATGTTGAGGACTACTGACTCTTTGATGATTTTAGTACTCTATGTTGATGATCTTTTGATCACTGGTAGCTCTACTTCATCCATTGCTCTGGTCAAAGTTATTTTGCATGATAGGTTCTCTATGACGAACATGGGTTCACTTCACTTATTTCTTGGTCTTGATATTAGTTAGGATGCTTCAGGAATCAAACTTTCTCAGGATAAGTATGTCAGGGATATTCCAGATAGAATCCACATGATAGACTATAAGTTTGCACCTACACCCTTCTTATCTAGGATCATACTGGAGGATGGAGGGGATACACCATTAGTGGACATTACTTTGTATTGACAGTTGGTGGGGAGTCTTTTGTATCTCACCCACACCCGTTCGAATATATCATATGCAATAGGAGTAGTTTCCATATACATACAAGAGCCCCATGATCCGCACTGGAAGAATGCCAAGCGCATCCTCATATATGTGCAGGGAACCATGACTTACGGGATTCATTATACAGATGGATGCGCATTAGATATGATAGGCTTCACAGATTCATATTAGGTTGGAGATGGCATAGATCACAAGTCCACTTCCAATTACACTCTCAATTTGGGGTTAGGACCTATTTGTTGGTCAATTAAGAAGCAATCAACCATTGCTTTATCTTCCGCAGAGACCAAGTATAGATGAGTAATCAATTGTGTCATTCAAGTACTTTGGCTTCAAAACTTCCTTACCAAGCTTGGTATCTAGTTTCATTTTCTGACTGTTATATGGTGTGACAATCATAGTACACTGATATTTTTCAAAGATCTAGTACAATGGAAGTGAACCAAACACATTGAGGTCCACATGCATTTCATCAGAGATCTAGTACATGACAGGACCATTGATATGTAGTTTTTTCCTTCCTCTGAACATATTGTCGAAATATTCCCCAAGACCTTAACTATTCTGAAGTTTCAGAATGTCCGGGATTGTCTTGGAGTGAAGACCACAATTTATTATCAGTTTCATTTTATTATTTTGATGCATTGTCTTTTGACGAGGGGTTTTGTTCCCACGTGGTTTTCCCTCTTTATTCATTTTTATTAAGTGTTCATTAGTTGAATTGTACATGAGTACCTAATATAGCCTAGTAGCCATGACTCATTTTTACTCCATAGTGATGTTCAGGGGGGTGTTAGAGAAATTTCTATTTTCGACACTCTGAGTTCAGTGGGAGTTAACTGACTAGTTCTATTTTAAGCTTTCTATTTAGACCATCACTATTATGCATAGATGAATTCCTAAGGGAAGCTAACTTCTTGATTCCTTTTCTTAATTGTGGAATTTTCTATCTTATATATGAGTGTATTCCACTCATTCATTGTATCACAATGACCACAATGATCATCATTGATTTTCTCATTGAAGTAGTGTCAATATATTTTCTCATTCTTCCATATTGAATCTTTCGTCATTTTCTTGATAAGATTTGTTTGTATTTGTTTTAGCTATATCTCCTATGTAGGTTTTGATGAAAAATTGACAAATTATCTATATATTTATACATTTTCCTAAAAATAAAATCTTCCCATGTATATATAATAGGATTTTTTAACATTTCACCAAATCGATAATCGTGCATCTCTTTCTTTATGGAATATTTATTACATCTAAAGATTTCTTAAACCATTGATACTCTTGAGAATACCAATGAGCTATATTTAAAATCATTTTAAGTGTTTATATCAAAAAACTTATTTATTACAAGGGTACACTTCCCTGGGAAAGCTCTAGAGTACTTCCCCTCATTTCAGGGATGGTACCTAGCGTAAACCCAAAAATATTAAAGGAAAAAGGTGTTAAAATTTAAATTAAACAGTTAAATGTATTCAATATTCTTTAAATTTAAACTATTAAACTCATAACTGCATGCATAAGGATCACTGAAAGAAAGACATCCACGATATACACAAGATTCATCCCGGGACACCCTCTTGGGGGAGAAAACCCAACAAATCTTCTTCAATATAAATTTTCCAATAAGTACAATGTCTCTCTCAGGAGAGATCTCACTAAACAAAAGATAGACCAAAAACCCTAACCAGAATAGGGTAGCACACCAGTAGACCAAGATAGTCCTCCAAGAGATAACCAAAACTCTTCGCTAAAACAACCTTACTATGTAGTTGCATATCCTCATGAGGCTTGCACACTTCTCCTTGTGAGAGAGATTGTGTTGTGTGTGTTCTCCAAATTAGGCTCCTATCCTATTATAAATACAATTTGAGCCACCTTTAATTAGGTTAGGTATGAATTGTACACTTTGCCCTTTCTAATTTACATTTGAATTTTCCAAACGCACAATAGGGACAAATTTTACAAAGGCACGATAGAGATGACTTTACAAATACAACATAATATTAATCTTTAGGTTTTTTTCTTGGTCTAATACAATATTGATACAACAATAATACCTTCCGAAGATACTCAAACTTGAACACTTCCTCTTAGCAAGGAAGGTATTCTTCTAACACGATTGTCACGACTGCTTCTGCACTTCTGTACACTTGACCATTGACTTGTTGAATTTCCATGAATCTATATTGAATAATTTTTGTAACCATGTCACCATCTAGGGTATCATCATCCTTCCATAATTTAATTCATCAGGGGATTCAACTCGCCATCTCACACAAAATATCGTATCTAGTTCATAAATAAGTAGTAATTTGTGACCTCACATAGAATATGACATCTAGTTCATAGAGAAATAGTAACTCACCAACTTACACAGAATCTGGCATGTAGTTCATAAAGAACTAAAAACTTGACAACTCAAACATAATCTGACATCTAGTTCATAAAGAACTAATAACTCGCCATCTCACACAAAATCTGGCATCTAGTTCATAAAGAACTAATAACTCCTCACCTCACATAGAATGTAACATCTAGTTCATAAAGAACTAGTAACCTCTGGTTAGCACACCACGCAACCGGTCCATAGTGACCAGGCATCTAATCACAAGGATTAGGTGATGTAGTGCGCACACACTACCCATCTATCCCAAGGCTAGGAAACACCTCCAACCACATAGATTGGCTCTCCATATTGAAAATCTAGGAAATGCAGCAGCCCCGAAGACTCGACATATGTTGACCTTCTGTGAGGTCATGCTGACTGGTGCCATAGTCAATAATATGCTCATGAATGACTACCCACTGCTACTTCCACATGTTGATGTTGTTGCCATGGAATTTCATGTGTAACTCATCACTCCCTCTTACTAAGGAAGTCCTTATGTACCACACCAAGATTTTCCCTGAGGTACACAAACTTCACTCTCGACAGAGGCTTGGTCAATACATCTATTATATTCTCATTTGTAGTGACATAATGGTGCTTCACTACTCCCTTCTGCACCATATATTTGATATAATGGTAAATTATCTCGATATCCTTGGAATTGTCATGAAACATCGGGTTCTCTGTCAACTTCACATGACTCTGGTTGTCACACCAGATACAAGTCACCTCTAACTCGAGATCAAACAATCCTGTAAGAAGCTTCTGAAGCCACACTGCTTCACTTCGAGCTGAACAAATTGTTGTGTACTCTACCTCATCCATATTGAGTTACACACTCATCTACTTCTTGTTGAACCATGAGATCATAGATGATCCAAAACTTAAGAAACAACTATATGTACTCTTCCTATATGGAACATTGTAACTAGCTCAATCTAAATCAGTAAAGCCTTCCAGTCTTATATCATGACCTAAAAAATATCTAATTTGAAGAATTTTGTAAAAAGTGTGGTATAGAAAGTCAGAAGACTACTCCATATACACCTTAGCAGAATGGATTTACAGAAAGGATGAATAGGACGTTGATGGAAAAATCAAGGTGCATGCTCAATGGTGTTGGGTTAGGGAAAGAATTATGGGCAGAGGCAATGGGTACTACATGTTTCCTGGTCAATAGATCACCCTCATCAACGTTGGATGAAAAGAATCAACAAGAGGTATGGACTAGTAAGAAACCTTCTCTCACACATCTCAAGGTATTTGGTTGTGAGGCATTTGTTCATGTTCCAGAGGAAAACAGGAGTAAGCTAGATAAGAAGGTTGAAAAGTGTATCTTTATTGGGTATAAATATGGTCTCAAAGGTTATAATATTTGGAACCAAATAAGTAACAAGGTAGTGTATAGCCGAGATGTAGTAGTTAGAGAAATGAAGGATGTTGTTAAACAAGAAGTCCTACCAAGTAAGGAAGAACCAGAGAAAATAGAGTTTGATTTAAAGGATGATGAATCAGACTCTACAGAAGAACGGGAATAAGAAGAAGAATTTCATCATACTCCAGTATTGAGGAGATCGTTTTGAGAAACAAGGATATCGAAAATGTATACTCCATCTAATTTTCATTCAATTTTTTCTTTGTCTATTACTGATGATGATCCTAGAACTGTCGGGGAGGTAGTGGATTCAGAAGATAGAAAGTTCTGGAAAAAGACCATGGATGAAGAAATTTATCCTTGGATAAGAATGAGGCTTATGATCTAGTGGAGTTATCGACTAGAAAAATTCCCATTAGAATAAAATGGGTATTTAAAATGAAGTTGAATGCAGAAGGAAAAGTGGAGAAATTCAAAGCTTGGTTAGTAGCAAAGGGTTATTCCCAGGTTGAGGGAATTGATTTTGGTGAGATTTTTTCTCATGTTGCCAAATTAAATTCTATAATATTTATGTTATATGTTGTTGTTTCATTTGATTTTTAAGTAGAACAGATGGATGTGAAGACAACAATCCTACATGCGGATCTGGAAGAATAAATCTATATGAAGAAACCAAAAGGATTTGATGTGAAGGGAAATAAGGAGTTGGTATGCAAGCTGAAAAAGTCCCTATATGGTTTAAAACAATCACCAAGGATGTGGTATCAAAAATTTGATACTTAAATGTTGGGACTTGGCTTCAGCAGAAGAAAATAGGAGCATTGTGTGTATTTTAAATTAATTGGCGAGCATTTGACTTATTTGGTCTTGTATGTGGATGACATGTTGTTGATAGGAAAAAAAAAAAGAGATTATCCAAGATGTGAAAACTCAGTTGTCCTCTAAATTTGACATGAAGGATCTCGGTGCTTCAAATTTCATTTTGTGCATGGAAATTAAAAGAGATTGGAAAAAGAGGAACCTATGGTTAAATTAGAGAAAATATGTCGATACAATATTGTAGAGGTTTAATATGTAGGAATGCAAACCGGTCAAGATTCATATTCATGTTGGTGTAAAGTTATATGTGGATTAGTGTCCCAAGACATAGGAAGAGGAGGAGTACATGTCTCGTGTACCATATGCATGTGCAGTTGGCAGTTTGATGTATTCAATGGTCTTTACTAGACCAGACATTGCACACGTAGTGGGAGTTTTGAGCAGGTATATGTCAAAACCAGGGAAGGAGCATTGGACAACACTAAAAATGGTTTTCAAGTATTTGTGTGGCACTTCTAGCAATGCATTGTGCTACCAAGGAATACCAGTATTGGATAGAGTGTTGGATATACATGGATTTTTGGATGCAGACTGGGATGAAGATCTAGATCGTAGGATATCTAGAAGTGGGTATGTGTTTAAACTATTTGGAGGAACAATAAGTTGGATGAGAAAAAGACAAGTTGTAGTGGCACTTTCAAATATAGAAGTTGAATACATAACAGCCAGTCATGCAAGTAAGGAAGCAATATGGTTACAAATATTATTTTCAGATATTGAGTTGGTACAACAAGTTGTAAGGATAGATTTTGACAGTGAGAGTGCAATTTTGTTAGCGAAGAACCCAACTTATCTTTCAAATACAAAGCATATTGATATTCAATATCACTTTGTGAGAGACGTGGTTGAAGAAAGGAAAGTGTTGTTGATGAAGGTGGACACTTTTAAGAATGCTGCAGATTCATTAACAAAAATTGTGAGCACTAAGAAGTTCTCTTGGCGTAGAGGATCCATGGACATTGCTTCCCTATATTTTTGACTATGTAACCATGTAACCCCCTGTATGCAAAGAAAACAACAAGTGGGAGAATGTTGGGTATGTGTTATATTCTTTTCTCGGGGGGGGTTGAGGGGGGGTGATAGATTCCCCCTTGGGGGGTGCAGGGGGGAGAAATCCCCCCCCACAAGGGTTTAGGGGAAACGCCCCTAAGATGTTTTTTTCTCGGGAAACGTGTCACATTTTGTCCTCATTTTTCATGTTTCCTCGATTTTTATGTCAATTGTTTGGCGGTTTTTCGGCACATGGTTTTTTTCCAATGGCTTTCTATTTTTGGTTAAGGAATTAGGGTTGTTGACTTATCTAGGTGATTGGGGTTAGGGTTTTGGATTGCACTGGATCCTATATGTATATTGTATTGTAAACAATGTATCATATGAATGAATATAGAATATGTTGGTTTTCCAGGTTTGGGTTTCCAGAGGAAAAATCTCTATGTAATGTTTGTATTTTCCATTCTATCTTTTCATTTATTTTACTGAAAATATGTTTGTAGTAAATATTGTACAAGGTTAAAATCTAGAGAAAGAAAATATCCCAAAAACAACATTCCGAACTCATGAAGGCCATTATGAATTTTTGGTCATGCCTTCTGGCCTTACGAATGCACCTTCCACACTCCAAGGGTTGATGAATTCCATTTTCAATCCCTTCCTTTGAAAATTTGTGTTAGTAATTTTTGATGATATACTAATCTATAGAAATTCTTGGGAGGATCATGTGCGACATGTTGATAAGGTGCTACAACTACTAAAGGAGAAACAACTATATGACAAACCATCCAAATGTTTCTTTGCGGTGAAGGAGGTAGCGTATTTGGGTCATATTGTATGTCATGAAGGTGTCAAGGTAGAACCTAATAAGATTAAGGCCATGATGGATTGGCTGATTCCCAAAACATTGAAGAATCTTAGAGGATTCTTGGTTTTGATAGGTTACTACCGCAAGTTTGTTCGGAACTATCGAAGAATAGTAGCACCTTTAATGACATTAACTAAGAAGGATGCATTTTCATGGACTCTAGAGGAAACTCAATATTTTGAAAAACTTAAAGAGGTGACTTGCAAAGTTCCTATCTTGACCACACCAGACTCACAAAAACATTTATTCTAGAATGTGATGCCTCAGGAAATTCCATTGGTGTTGTTCTAAAGCAAGAAGTAAGGCCCCTTGCTTTTGAAAGTCGACCACTCAAGGGAAAGGACTTACATAAACCCATTTATGAGAAGGAAATAATGGAAATACTACATGCATTGAAGAAATGGCACCCTTACCTAATAGGTAAGCACTTTAAGGTCAAAACAGATCATGATAGTCTTAAATACTTCTTGGAAAAAAGACTATCTTCAGAAGAACAACAAAAATGGGTGACAAATATGTTGGATTATGATTTTGAAATCATCTATAAAAAAGGGAAGCAAAATGTTGTGGAAGATACACTCTCAAGAGAGGATGAAGATGTTGAGGCCTTTCTATGTGCTATCTCGATCATCCAACCATATTGGATAATAGAAGTGAGGGATGAATGGAAGAATGAATAAAACATGTGGAATCTCATTCAAAGGTTGCAACAATATTCCAGTGCATCAGATACATTTACATGGAAAAATGATTCACTATGGTACAAAGATCGCTTATATTTGTGTAAGAACTGCCAACTCAAACAAAAGGTACTATTGGAATTGCACACATCTATAGTGGGAGGGCACTCGAGATTTTTTAAAACCTTCCATAGGGCCAAGAAGGATTTTTTTGGGGATGACCTTAAAACTAATGTTCAAATGTTTGTGGAAGAATGTTTGGTTTTCCAACAAAATAAGGTGGAAACAATTAACACCCCAGGTCTTTTACAACCATTAGCCATCCCAAGTCAATGTTGGGATGAGGTTTCCATGGATTTCATTACAGGGTTACCGAAGTCTGAAGGAAAGAGTTTCATCATGGTGATTTTTGATAGACTGACCAAGTATGCACACTTTTTTGCACTCTCTCATTATTTCAAATCCAGTACAGTTGCCACCTCATTCATGGAGACGGTTCAAAATCTACATGGAAGCCCAAATATTATTGTAAGTGACATAGATCCCATCTTCACTGGACATTCTTGGACATAATTATTTTCTTGTTTGGCTGATCAATTGGCTCATATCTCGTCCTATCATCCTCAATATGATGGAAAAACCAAGATAGTGAACAAATGTATGGAAGGCTACCTTCATTTCTTTGTCTATGATAAACAAACACAATGGTTCAAATGGTTACCCTTGGAAGAATGGTGGTATAGCACTTCCTTTAATATTGCAACAAAAATGACACCATTTATGAAATTCTATAGATACCACCCACCTTCCATCACTTCTTCTCTAAAATAAAAATCTAAGGTTCAAGCAGTGGAATATCACATCGAGCATCAACAACAAGTTCTCCAACTCTTAAAGGAAAACCTGACCATGGCACAAAATCACATGAAAAAACAAGCAGATCAACATCGTAGTGAAAAAAAATTTAAAGTAGGGGATTGGCTATCTTTAAGACTACAAACATACAAACATATGTCCCTCAATCAAGCTAAGAAGGATAATAAATTATCACCAAAGTACTATGGCCCTTATAAGCTGTTGCAAAATATTGGTACCATGGCATACAAACTAGATTTGCCTACATCTTCACGAGTACACCTAGTTTTCCATGTTTCATACTTAAGGAAGGTTATAGGTGACAAAATCCCAGTTCAAACTATATTTCCAGAACTTGATGAGGAAGGAAAAATCTTATTGGAGCCTGAATCTATCACTAACACAAGAATTCGCCATCTCAGGAATAGATCCATTTCAGAGTATCTCATTAAGTGGAGGAAACTACCCGGTGAAGATTCCACTTGGGAAGATGATTATTTTATACAAAAGCATCCATAATTACTCAAGTGTTGTGGAAAACACTTGTTCGAAGGGGAGGGGCATGTTAAGCCCTAAATAGTGGCACATTACGCCTTAATTGGGGCATATTACATTAGTAATGTTATTTTATTTATGTTGGCTTGGGTCCATTAGTTGTAATTGCACCTCCTAGTTTCCTATATATATCAATGAGACCTTTTCATTTGGAATCATATTGTATTGGGAAATTTATGTGGTGTACAAGGAGGTTTCCCCCTCGAAGAGGCTTATTATCTGAAATTCTTTCTTTTTCAAGGCGTTGAGTACTTATTCTGAGGTTTTTTAAAGCTATTTTGATATTTGGTTCTTAACAAAATACTTTTGCAATTAGTCTTGCTTTATACCTGCTCACATGAACCTCTATGAATCTCTTGGTCCTATAGACCGATTTGCATATAAAAAATTTCCTCCCTGGTGGAAGTGGCACCAAATCTTAATTTTGATTCTATAGGAGTGAGTCATACTCCTCCTACATGGCTTCTTCCCATAAAGGATTTCCCACAACCTCACTATAGATCTATAGATGAGAATATTGAACCATATATCAATGCATGGGCATCGTTGGTTCAGAATTTCAATTTACATTAGAAGGCTCCTCATGTTGATATCAAGTACTCCTCGAATCCAATGGATTCCATACAAGGATACCTATTTCCTGAAGTGTGGATTGTGTCCACTTGGGCATCTGCTAAATCTCTGGTGCTATCTCCTCATCTGGTTGTAGTACCTGCTCAAATCCATGTACAAAATCCTCTGAATTTAATTTTGAATATGTAGCATCAGAGTGTATGTAATCATCATCTCTGATGTCTCGAACTAATGGAAGAACAAGAGTCTCTACATGTTTCACTGGAGGTGCATGTGAAGGACTCTCCTCAAACTAAACACTACACTCAATGATGAGTAGGTCTATAGAGGGATCAATCAACATGTACCCCTTAAAATCATCTAGATATCCCACAAAGATGCAAGTTGTGCTCTGTGGATATAATGCTTTCCTATTTTCAGAAGGAATATTAGCCCACACACGAGATCCAAAGATGTGGAAGTGTGTGACATCTGGTTTTGTCACCTGTCCAAGCCTCAAAAGGTGTCATGTCCTCAAAATATCTATGAGGAGATTTGTTCTGTATATAAGTAGCACAATTAAGTTCCTCATCCCAAATCTTGGAAGGAAGAGACCTCACATGCAACATGCAATTGGTCATCTTCTTGAGATATTTATTCTTCCTTTCATTAACTCCATTCTATTTTGGAGTGTATGAAACTATATGTTGCAACTGGATAGAAACCTCATGACAAAGATTCTAAACATATTTGTTGATGTACTGCCCCCCATTTTATGCATGGAGGATCTTGATTTTCGTCCTAGTCTCTGTTTCTACTAGAGCTTTGAAGTCTTTGAGATGATTAAAAGCTCCATACTTTTTCCTGAGAAAATAAACATAAGTATAGCATGAGTAATCATCAATGAATGTAAGGACATACATTTCTTTGTTGATGAAAGGATGTGGAAATGGACCCATGATATCACTATGAACAACCTCCAAGGAAGAGGAATCTCTCCTTGACTTCCCATTTTCAAACTTCTCTTCAGGATGTTTTCCAAGAATGAAACCTTCACAATCCCCTTCAAAAAAGTAAATATCTGACAAGCCTTTGACCATTCCTTGCTTGGAAAGTCGTTGCATGTACCTGAATTTTAAATGACCAAATCTCTCATGAAATACTCTACTACTATCATTAGCATATGTAACTAGTAAGGAGGAGTTATGGTTAACAAACTTGGTGAATTTATACAACCTTGATTTGTGATCTACCTCATCATCTGTAATAATAGAATTGTCATGCATGTCAAGTATAGAAACTGAATCTGTTGTAAATTCAACCTTTTTACCTTTTTACCAAATCATCTTTCGCTTCCATATGATGTGATGTGTCAGAATATATATGATCAGGGGATCAAATTTTGCTCAAATTTCAAAGTGCTCGGAATGCGACGAAAACAGTGCCATTGTGTCTGTCTCGTCTTTCTGATTCCGACGGTATATTTACTTTCGCAAACGGAGTCCGTATGAAGGAGTTATCGCGATCTGTCTACCAAGCCAAACAGGCAAAAATTTTGGATGCTGACTGTACCTATCCATACAGTCCGTACAATCTGTACGGTGATGTGGCAGGGCCGTACCATACATACGATGATGTGTCGATGATGACATGGCAGACAGTGATTGGTTGACTACTGGCGGATTGGGTGCTGACACGTGTCTTGTTGACGGTGAATGGTATGAGGGCACGTGGCCCAATGCATGGGCGCCACATGTCCCCCGTCGGTTGGTTTATATTCATTATATAAAATTGTATGTGGGAGTCCGTGGGGTTCGACCCCCGGACCTCCCCCTCTATATAAGCCTTAACAAACATCTGCCTACCATTACACCACTGTATATTTCTTAACATGTATGCGGGGGTTAATTTATTTAAATTAACATATATGTGTAAGTGGAAAGGGGGGCGGGTCGGGGCTTAGTCCCGACCCGTGGTTCCATTGAATCAACATACGAATATGTTATATTATGTTGCGTGCGGGGATTAAACAATAACCACGAGTTTTATTTTGTAACCGGTGTATTATATATGTAAACCAATGTGGGCACGGGGTTTATGACCCTGGGTCATATGTGGTGTGCCACATGCCTGTGGCCCGGAGCGCGGGAATTAGTTCACACGGTTGTCAAACGGAGTTAACCACTTTTTAAAAGCGCGCGGTCCTATGGCCGTACGCCCAGGTGCCGAGGCGGTTAGGGGCTGGAGGTGCCCTAACCGTCCTACGATTTGCACCGTTGGCGCAGTTGCACCTAGTGCTGGGTTTTTGCGCTTAAAAGAGCGTGAGAGCCAGGTTTGTGAAGCAAGGGTGTGATTTGTAGAACCAGAGACAACAAGCTTGAAGAGGGAGACTTCCAGGAGGCATAACTTCTTCATTTTTCGACCGATTAAGGTGTCGAAAGAGCCCAGACAGGGGTTTTGGGATGCTGGGAAGCCATTGGAGCAGTCGGTTTGTCATTTTGAGCATTGTAAGGCATGTTTTTGAGCACTTTGAGCAATTTAATA
>JZKD02S0749985.1:198864-211377 GCA_000966675.3 Picea glauca
TAGTCTTTTGGAGGTCCAAAAGCTTCCCAATGGGGAGGTGTGATCAGGGGATCAAATTTTGCTCAATTTTCAAAGTGCTCGGAATGCGACGAAAAAAGTGCCATTGCGTCTGTCTTGTCTTCCTGATTGCGGCAGTATATTTACTTTCACAAACGGAGTCCATATGAAGGAGTTATCGTGATCTGTCTGCCAAGCCAAACAGGCAAAAATTTTGGATGCTAACTGTACCTGTCCATACAGTCCGTACGGTGATGTGGCAGGGTCGTACCATCTGTACGATGATGTGTCGATGATGACGTGGTAGATGGTGATTGGTTGACTACTGGTGAATTGGGTGCTGACACGTGTCTTGTTGACGGCGAATGGTATGAGGGCATGTGGCCCAATGCATGGGCGCCACATGTCCCCCGTCGGTTGGTTTATATTCGTTATGTAAAATTGTATGTGGGAGTCCATGGGGTTCGACCCCCGGACCTCCCCCTCTATATAAACCTTAACAAACATCCGCCTACCATTACACCACCGTATATTTCTTAACATGTATGCGGGGGTTAATTTATTTAAATTGACATATATGTGTAAGTGGAAAGGGGGGCGGGTTGAGGCTTAGCCCCGATTCGTGGTTCCATTGAATCAACATACAACTGTGTTATATTATGTTGTGCGCGGGGATTAAACAATAACCACGAGTTTTATTTTGTAACCGGTGTATTATATATGTAAACCAATGTGGGCGCGGGGTTTATGACCCTGGGTCATATGTGGTGTGCCACATGCCCGTGGCCCGGAGCACGGGAATTAGTTCACACGGTTTTCAAACGAAGTTAACCACTTTTTAAAAGCGCGCAGTCCTATGGCCATACGCCCATATGCCGAGGCGGTTAGGGGCTAGAGGCGCCCTAACCGTCCTACGGTTTGCACCATTGGCGTGGTTGCACCCGGTGCTGGGTTTTTGCGCTTAAAAGAGCGTGAGAGCCAGGTTTGTGAAGCAAGGGTGCGATTTGTCGAACCAGAAACAATGAGCTTGAAGAGGGAGACTTCCAGGAGTCCTGACTTCTTCATTTTTCGACCGATTGAGGTGCCGAAAGAGCCCAGACAGGGGTTTTGGGACGCTGGGAAGCCATTGGAGCAGTCGGTTTGTCATTTTGAACATTGTAATGCATGTTTTTTATCACTTTGAGCAATTTAATAATAATGATCCATTGGAAGCTGGACCAAGAGATGTAGCCTGGAGAGGGGTGAACTCCTTTATCAAGTTGTTGTGTTTGTGTGCTGATGTTCATTGTTTGTGCTGCTTTCTATGTGTATTTCGCATAAGTAATCCTTAATTTATGTGTTGCAAATTGATCCTGTTTCTTTAAACACATAACATTTCATTTGCAATAATTATTCAAGTTTTTCAAGTCTTCTTCATTTTTAGATCAATATAATGCATGAATTAGATGAGGAATTAATTGAAAAAAGAGCATGATGATTACATTTCTTAGATGTAGGATCTTCTTCCTTCTTATTCTTGACTCCTTTTGGAATGATTTTCCAAGGCTGTTCTGTTGAAGTACATGTGCCATAAGATCAACTTGCTTCTTCATGCATGTATTTATTGCAATAATTTCACTTATTTCCCTTCTTCTTCTTATTCTTCTCTTTGAAACCTGAAGAATACTTGGAACCTGAAGAATCATTGAAGGGTTTGGAATATCCCTCCTTCTTTGGCTCTGGATGTGATTTCCCAATTCCTTTCTGTTTGGATGATCCTTTTCCATCATGCAAGGTGAGTGCATGTGCTTTGGGATCCTTGATTAGGACCATCTGAATGTGTTTTTCCTTCTCATGTGTGAGAGAATCAACAGATTAATCCATGGTAGGCATCTTCCAATTTGTTCCCATGATATATCTACCAAAATGGAAAGTGGAAACATAGACAACGTATTTTGGTCCTATCTTGGCCAAAATTGTTAGGATAAGTTGATCCAATTTCTTAGACTTATCAATACCACAAGATGCCAAGATCAATATAAAATATTTAAACGTGGTAAATAAATATTGTATATTATCAAAAAAATTAGGATTGAAGGTATTCAACTCTACCTCAATCATATGACCTCTCATTTGATCATGCTTTCCAAATAGACTTTCCAAGGTGGTCCAAATAGCGTGTGGAGTCTTACATGATGCACCATGAAACCATAAATTATATGAAATGAATTTGAGAAGAAGTCATGTGGCTTCATCGTTTCGGTTCGCCCATCTAGTCTTCTCAATTGTTAATGTATGTTTTGTTTTTGTCCCCATAATCAAATTGTACAGTCCTTTCCTTTTGAGTTGGAATTCTTCCGTCAGCTTCCATTCAAAAAAATTGTATGGTGTGATTATTAAAACCAATTTTTACTATAGAATAGGTGTTGTATCCATCTCTCCCACTGTCTCTATGAAACCTTAAAAATTCACTCTCAATCTGCAAGTGAAAAAATTGAGAAATCATTGTAGAAAGGGAACATCAAATCGAAAATTCGTATCAGTTTTAGGAAGCAATCTTTCATCTTTCTTTCTGAGAAAAAAATGTGGAATTTCACCAAATGGTTGAAAACCCAGTTGCAGAATGGGTCGATATACTTCTCGTGTGGGTCGTTTCCTCAGAAAGTTAATATGTTGGGAAAAATAATTGTATAAAGGGCACTTTAAGAGGTGGTCTCTGCTAGTGTCTAGGGTGAGACCCTACCAGAAGATGTTCACACTATACATTTTTAGAGGTGGTATCTCCTACCCTTGAGACATAGAGCAACCAGATCCTTATGGTCACCCTCTTCTAGTGTATGGGATGAAACTAATCACCCTCTACTAATGTATGAGGTGCGACCACTCTAGAATTCAAAAAACCTTAAGTCTGGGTGTGACTAGTCGCTCCTTTCGACAGGGAGAGGGTACGACCATGTCTTTTACACAAATGTTTCTCACTGAAACTTCGATTTTCCTTATTCTCTGGATTTTTTGTATTTCTCCAAGTAGGTTAGCTCTGATACAATGTCAATGTTTCGTAGAAACTTGCACAAGATATATAGCTAAAACAAATACAAACAAAGCTTATCAAGAAAAGTACAAAAGATTCAATATGGAAGAATGAGAAAATATATTCACACTACTCCAATGAGATAATCAATGATGATCATTGTGATTATTGTGATACAATGAATGAGTGGAATACACTCATATATAAGACATAACATTACATAATTAAGAAAAGCAATCAAGCAATTACATTTCCTTGGGAATCCATGTATGCATAATAGTGATGGTCTAAATAGAAAGTCTAAAATAGAACTAGTTAGTTAACTGCCACTAAACTTAGTGTGTCGGAAATAGAAATTTCTCCAAAAAAATCGTTATCATAAATTAGAATATAATTTTTTATTTTTTAATAAAAATATGAAAAAATTTATCCTAAATCTCTTTAGAACTTTTAAAATTTATCCAAATTGGAAAATTTTCCCTTTAAAAAAATACATTGGTACTATGTTGGTATATCATGGTGATAACTAAATAGGATGCACCATACCTTTAACCATACTACCTAATTCCCTACTACATGAGAGTGATCTCCCTGACTTCGATGCCTAGTGTACCAAAGAACAAAAGCCACTGATATGTTTATTTAAGGAGGGATTTAAGTTCAATTAGTGGGATTCCTATATACCTAATGGTACAAGGGAGATCGAGTCCAAAATTCTTTACAGTATTATTCCCCCTTAAAGCAACTTCGCGGGCATTATATTATATTTAATATAGCCTAAGCAATACTACTTGCTAAGTACCAATAAATTTATACAAGGCCATTGAACCCACTTACTCAACTTGTATTCCTTGAGAATGTGCTTCCCAACTATAGTTTTTTTCCACCAAATCATAGATCACTATGTTTAAATGTGTCAGAACATGTCTACATCTTAAAATAAACTTAAAAAACCAAGTGCATTTTTCAACGTGAAAGAGATTTATACTACATGTAGTAAACTTAATTAGAAAAAATAGTAAATTAGGAGTAATTAAAAAAAGAACTACAAAAAGTACAAATAGGGGAAACAAAAGTATTGAACTTGCGAAATAAAGAGAGAAATGTTAAAGTGCCTCTTCAAGGGGCTAACTTCCATGTGATTAAAGCTCCAATACCATGAAAATACTTCACAAAACATTATATATATAAACAATTTATGACTCGAAAAATCATAACTACTTGTAGGCCCATCATTAATGAGTATCAATCTCCTAGTGCGCCTTATTCAATAAAGATGATCATTTTACATTAAGTAACCATAGATCAACTACCTAATAATTCTTATTCAAAGAAAATGGCTTTATACATTAATTTATTAACTCCTAAGTATCCCAAAGTGTGGAGGTTAGGGTAGGTCCCTAACAATGTCAACCTTCACTTGAAAAAAGACAAAAAAAATTCTTATGTTGGCTCAACCCCAAGTATAAAAAGTAGAATGAATACACACACATATACACATATGTATGAATTTATGTAGTATAACCCAAGTGGATAGCTCAACTTATTATTTCCAATGTTGTTGGGTATTTAGCTAGCTTTGCTCCAGTTGGTGATAGGTTCAAATCCCACAAGGTGTTAGACTAATGGGTTTATTTGGAATGCCATCAATAAATTTTGTGAAGCATCACTTGAGTTTCCTCAAGACATTTTCCATGAAAAAAATTGTATATAAATATGTATATTTATCATTGTGGGCTAGCTTAAGTTGTTGATATATGTATATTTAACGTTGTGAGCTAGCTCGAGTGATTAAGTTCTTTCTTCTTCATGCAAGAGGTTTCAAGATCAATTCCTTAGGTTGGTCAATATCCATAAAAAAAATATCAAGATTTATTCTTTAGGATACTCAATATCATTGATAGGTCAAGGATTGTAATAAGTGTCAATGAGTATGTATATCATTTTGCAGTGAGTACCATGCACAATTGTGCCAAAGTCCTTGGAAGTTTCCTTAAAAGTTGTTTAGTTGTTTTTCTCTATATATATGTAGAGAGAGAAAACAATTCATAAATCGTTTCAATGTATATATTAATATTGTTACAATAATTATTTGAATATATATACTAAATATTTTCGCTATAAAAAAAATGAGAGCAAGTTAAAACTACATGTAGCAAATTTCACTTTTTTCTTTTTTCTTTGTAAAGGGAATAAAATGCTAAGAGAATTGTAACAGTATTTATAGAACAAAATACATTTTAAATAAATATATGTTTTCTTCATTTGTGTACCAACAATTTGAATATTAGATGTGAAGCCACTCCTATTACAAAGATTTTCACGTATTAAGTCAATTAAATAAAATATGAGTAAAGTTTCTCAAGTGTGAGCAGATGAACAAGATGTGATTTTTGAAATAAATAAATATAAAATTGTGGTTCAAAATACAATAGATTAGGTTAAGATTACAATACATTAGGCTATTGTGGTTCACCGGATATTATTGGTTTAGTATTTGATGATGATGTATATATTTCTTTATCCTTTCCCAAGTGCTTTATTCATTGTGATGTTACGTTGTGATTTGTCTTATTCAAATCATATCATTTGTCTTATGAAAGGTTATTCTTTTGTTAAACCCTTCAACATTTAGATGAATTTGTATATGATTAAGAATTTACGAATATCTTGAATTGAGTCATTCATTTCTTCACTGTTCATATTTCTAGTCATGGTGGAAAGATAATCATTTCTCAATGTATTCCCATATCGTACAATAATTAAAAAACTATTATTAAATAAAATTCCAATAACCCTCAAATTTGGCTTCCTTTAATTTCAAATATGTAACTCTTTTGGAATGCTTCCATTCAATCTCTTATATACAATGATGATAATGAACACACAATTTGGCTTCCTTTAATTTCAAATATTTAACTCTTTTGGAATGCTTCCATTCAATAATCTCCTATATACAATGATGATAATGAACACACTTTAACTTTAGATACTATGATGATTGTTTTTACAATTAATTTAGATTATAACAATCTTCGCAAACATCATTTAAAAAATGTAGATCAATCTACTATAAAACACATTCTCAAACCCTATTTTCTTCTTCATCCACCCAACAACCAAATTAAAAGAAACCAAGATCCTATAATCCTAATAATTTAGAAACAATTTATCAACCACAATACACCCAAATACACCCTAATATCTCTTTCATAAAGTTTCTCCCATATGAATATAAAGAATAATTCCAATATCTTAGCATATTTCCTTAGTATTCATTTTTCCACAAAGTCTCTCATAAGAAGCTATACCATAGTATTGCATCACATATAGATTAGTATTGTATCATATATAGATTAGTATTGTAATATATATATATATATATATATGTTTTTTTTTTTTAATTAAATATATAATTAGTGTTTTACGTAATGTTATGTAAAGTGTATATATCAATTTAGATTTATTTTAATTTTGGATCTATTAATCACTTAAAGGGCTAAAAAAATTCAAGGTGTAAATATTATATGGGATACAAATGTGAGAAAAATGTGAGGAATGTTTACACTTCGAAGAATTTGATTCTTCTTGTGATACAGATGGATAATGGTGGTCACCCACCTATTCATTGGCTCAAAACACAGTTTTCCACATTGGCATCTATTCTACAGTTTTTTGGGTCCCAAACTTCCAGGGTCATTTTGAGGACCTAAACAATTTTTTTTTTATGTTTTGGGGCCCATACAATAGTCAAAGGATTTAGCCTGGGCCCGGTCGAAATATGTTCTTCTCAGTTAGACCATTCCAAAGAGCGATTGTGTGCCCCAAATGAAGATTTCATGCCAAAGTTACGCCCTAAACAAGTTGACATATCAACTACCCCTATCGGGGCCCATAAAGATTTTGGCATGTCATCTTCTGAGGTTAAGGTTTTTTATTTTATATATGTTAAAAAGGTCTTTGGAGCCTCATTGTAAACATAATATTTTTTTGAATGAGCGTAGCCATCACTTCTCTTCTCAGAGATGAGTTGTCACCATTCTAGCAAGTTCATTCATTCTGTATTTTAACAGTTTTGGTACATTCCTTTCATTAGTAAAAATTGTTCATTATTTTATCTCTTTGTTTCTTGCAATATTTTTTTGTATTTCATTGTTATGTATCTTCTTTCATTTCATTCTCAAAGTAATCTGGATCAGTGGTATCAGAGCAGGCTGCTCCTTGTCATTTCCTTGAGGACAACCAGCTCAAGTGGCCTCCCATGGTGGAAGAAAAGAGAGATGAAAGAGAAAGAGATCCTATCAATATGTTGCTTGAGGAATACCTCACATGATAGAGGGATGAAATGATGGATAATTTTTCCCAAATACTTCAACGACTGTCGACAACAACAGACACGTCTTCATCAAGAAACCACTTTGGAAGCATCGCCCCTTTCAAGGTACAAGTTAATTTTGATATTCCCATGTTTGAAGGTCAGATAGATGCAGATTCTTTGGAAAAGTGGCTAAATATGCTAGAAGGTTATTTCTTTGTCCCCAAATTTTATGATAGAGAAAATATCACCTTTGCACTCCTTAAGGTTGTCCCCCATGTCAAATATTGGTGGGAAAATTATTGTGATTAAAATTCCACAGAGGAGTCTCAAATGTTTAAGGACAAACACACTTGGGATTTTTTTATGGATTCCATTAAGGAACAACATTACCCTGTTGGAAACTATAATGACCAGTACATGAGATGGACCACACTGCGTCAAGAGAGGGTCCAAACCATGTCGAAGTTCACAAATACCTACCATACCTTTTGCACTAATTTATGTATCAAAGAATCTAAGTGACATCTGGTTCTAAAATACTGTGGGGATCTACAAACATACATCCAAATAGAAATGGATTTTCTGGACATCTCATCACTGGGATCCGCTTATCAATATGTTTTAAAATTGAGCAGAAATTTAAGCAGCAAAACAAGCAAGATTTCGAGTCTGCAAAATAGCCAAAGTATGGTAAATCCAGCCCCAACTCATAAAACAATCAACCTCAAGACAACCAGTCCAATCCAAGGGAAAAGAGCGATAATGGGAAGATGAAGAAGGACACTGGAAAATGGTGTGATTTCCATAAAATCCCTTGGCACAACACCGATGAATGTTGCTCCACACAGTCATTGGTGGTCATGCTCAAAGAAAAAGAGTTAATTATGGAATCTAACTCTGATTCAAAAAACAATAAAAGGAGACATAACCCACTGCTACTGTCATGACCACAAAAATCCAACCAGAAGAACCAGAGGATCCTGAGGACTGGGAGCACCTCTTCCATTCACATATATGGGTGAAGGGGACCCCACTACATTTTATTGTTGATAGCAAAATTCAAAAGAACCTCATTTCAATAGAGGTCGTCACACAGTTCGGATTGTCATAAAAACCCCACACCCACATCCATAGAACAGCGAGTGGCTTCACAAGGGTCGATATCTCTGCATTAGCCAACAAGGTCGCATGTCTTAAGACATCAATCACTTCAAGGATAACGTACTATGTGATGTTTCCCCACTGGAAGTATGTGATGTTTTGTTAGGCCAACCATATATGTGGAAGCTTCATGTTTTTTATGAGTCTCGACCCCATAGTGTTATTGTTTCTCTGGGGGGTCATCTCTACAGGGTACCATAGGTATTTTGACTACTGTCCCGTCAAATTAGTGCCGCAAAGTAGTCTCTCATACAAAAATGTGTATCCTCTTTGTGATCCATTCATAAGGAAAACAAAAGGACACTGCAACCAGTACAGCCTGGACCCAAGAACTTTCTATCCAACATAAGAAAATTGACAATATTGTAGAAGCACACAAAGATATTCTTACTTCACATATGAGGGTGTCTCCAACTATTGAGTCAAGCAAATTCATAATAGATCCCTTCATACTCTTCATGTTGCATATTCACCTATCCTGTCACACTTAGGTCGAGGAAGATCATGCAGCTAGATTGGTTGAACGGATCCAAACCCTCCAGCAACAGGTCCATGATAGCATTCAACAAGCTAAACATGACAACTTCCTCAACATGGAAAGTAACTCATCAAGGTTCATATTCAAGGAAATCTTCCTCAGAAACATGACGCAACGAAAATTGTTTCTTCCTAAGGGGGAGGAATGATTTACGTGGATTTTAGTGTCCATGCAACTATGCCACTAGATCAAAATCCATCTCTCCACCTTGGCATTTTTTCTACAGTTTTTCAAGTCCCAAACTTTTGGGGCTGTTCTGAGGCCCTAAATGTTGTTGTTTTTTACCTTTGGGGACCTAGGCGATAGTCGTAGGCTCTTGCCTAGACCCGGTCGAAAAGTGTTATTCTTGGCTAGATCTTTCCAAAGAGGTATTGTGCGCCCCAAACAAAGATCGTATGCAAAAATTACCCCCTCGGGAAGTCGACGTATCAACTAGCTCCATCGAGGCCCACAAAAATTTTGACGTTTCTTCTTCCGAGGTTAGAGTTTTGGATTTTGTTTATGTTAAAAAGACCTTTGGAGCTTCATTGTAAACATCATCTTCTTGTGAATGAGCGTCATCTTCTTGTGAATGAGCGTAGTTGTCACATCTCTTCTCAGAGATAAGCTACCACCATTCTAGCTAGTTCATTCACTATGTATTTTTACAATTTTGATACATTCCTTTCATTAATAAAAATTATGCATTACTCTATCTCTGTGTTTATTTCAGTATCTTTATATATTTTCTTGTTATATCTCAACTTTATTTCGTTCTAAAGACTAATCTAGATCAATATCTTTATATATTTCCTTGTTATATCTCAACTTTATTTCATTCTAAAGAATAATCTAGATCATCTTAGATAAGATTCTGGGTACAACAATTTCAATTATATAAAATTAGTTTCAAAACACACAAAACTCTTCCTAATAATTTTTATGCACCAAACTATGTGTCGTGTTTAAATGTTCTCCTATCTTAAAGTATCTTGGAATATTCTTCACTAAAATGTGTAATGATAATGATAGGAATTAGAGTAAACTTGAATGTTAAGAAGTGTTATATTTTTTATTTGAAAGTTAAAGTTACATAAATGGAATGGTATGGTATAAATTTATATAAAGTTTTCCAATATTAAAAGCATAAATTTATTAAATTGAATTAAAAAAAAATTGTTTTTATTTTATTTTTTAATTTATCAAAATTAATATTTATATAACATATATTTTAAAAAATAATTTTTAATTATTATTTATCTAATGTATATGTTTAAAAAAATATCAAAAAATTTTAAAACAATATATATGAAATTATTTTTAATTATTATTTATATAATACATATCTTTAAAAAAATTATGTTTAAAACATATACGAAAATTTTTAAAACAATATATACGAAATTATTTTAAAAATGTTATGCGACAACTTTACATGTCCTTATTGATATTTTCTTAAACATCAAAACAAAAAAATCCATAAACATATCTATCTTAATTTGATCGATTGTATATTTTCTATCTTATTTTGATCGATTATATATTTTAATTTTTTTATTTCTAAGAAGATAATTTTTTATTTTTATATTTGTAAAAAATTAATTTAGTAATATAATATATTTTAAATATTTTTATAATTACGTATTTATTTGATCAATTTCTACATTTTCGAAATAATTTACTTCCTTGCTTTCTTTATCAAGAACCAAAAACAACTTGTTATTTATTTATTATTTATAAACGTCTTTCATCCAGACACGACATTGTATGGAATGCAAAGTCAAATTTAAAATCATCCACTGTTAGAAATATGTGGACAAAATTACAGGTATCTTGGGCCACTCTTTAGGTTGATAACCTTCAATTGTATTGTAGGCGGCCGACGGACCAAACAGAATGGCGATAGAGTCGGGCTCTCAACAAAGGCCAGTTTCGCAAGAGTTTTATATTAAACTCGCCGCTGAGTTTCTGGTTGTTGTACTAGCGGCATGGAGCTTTATCTTCCGGGGAAGAAAGGGGAGCATTCCCCCGGGGTCGTTTCCATTGCCTACTATCGGCAAACTCCACATGCTCGGAAAGCTCCCCCACTGAGCACTATCCTCCCTCTCTGTGAAATACGGGCCTTTGATGTCTCTGCTCCTCGGCTCCACCCTTACCTTAGTCGTCTCCTCTCCAAAGATGGCTAGGGAGTTTCTCAAAACCCATAATCAGCTCTTCGCTAGCAGAGCTCCTTCTGTCGCTGCAAAGTGCTTGACCTATAATTGCTCTGGCATAGAATTTGCTCTGTATGGAGCTTACTGGAGGCAAATCCGTAAGCTTTGCGTTTTACAGTTGCTGAGCCCCAAGCGCTTAGATTACTTTCTCTTTATTAGAGAAGAGGAAGTCTCTGCTATGATTCGTTGTATTGTTAATTCAGATGATCCTCGTCCCTTAAACACCAACCAAACTGTGTCATCCCTTGCCACTGCTATAATCTGCAGAATGGCCTTGAGTAGAAAGTATTTGGATCAAGACTTAAGAGGTTTCAGTTCAATGGTGAGAGAAAGTTTTATGTTACTGAGCTCATTTAATATTGGAGATTACATACCTTACCTGCACTGGATGGATCTGCAAGGTCTCAACCGTCGGATGAAGAAGATACAGAAGGCACAAGACTACTTCTTACAAAAAGTAATAGACGAACGTGTTGCCCAGAATGACCGAAACGTCCCGCAAGATCTTGTGGATGCTTTACTTGCAACCTCTGCAGATACAGAGTTCCAACTTTCACGAGATAGTATAAAAGCAGTCGTCTTTGTATGTTAATATTGGCGTTCACCGTTGAAATCTTATCAAATTAGATTTAAATAGGTTTTAATACACTTTGATACTATGATGATTGTGATATTGATGTTGGCAGGATATATGTTGCACAATGGCTCGGACACGGCCCCTCTGATAGATAGAACTTGAGAGTACTCTAAGAATGGTATTGAGAGCCAATGCATCATTCTTCTTTTCTTGCCTTTGAGCTATAAACTTTGACTTGTTTTTCAAAGGAAACGATACACTAATAGCGTCCTTCAACTAATGATGTTCAACTAATTCCTGGGAGTGTTCCTCCTAACATCAAGCTGTACAGATACCCTTATGCCTAGAAGAGTGAAATTGAGTGCATGGTTGAAGAAATGTTAGAGGTTGGCATTATTAGACCTAGCCAAAGTTCTTACTCTGCATCGGTGGTAATGGTATTCAAGAAAGATGGCTCATGGCATATGTGTCCAGATTATAAAGAGCTCAACAAGATCACTATTAAGGATAAGTTTCTCATTCCCATCATTAATGAATTGTTAGATGAACTACATGGAGCAATCTATTTCACAAAGTTGGACCTTCGTTTAAGGTATAATCAGATTAGAATGAAGGAAGAAGATATCCCAAAAACAACATTCCGAACTCATGAAGGCCATTATGAATTTTTGGTCATGTCTTTTGGCCTTACAAATGCACCTTCCAAATTCCAAGGGTTGA
>JZKD02S0750009.1:0-14871 GCA_000966675.3 Picea glauca
CATCAAAAAATCTTGGGTCCATTACCCAACCTTTGTGCTACGGGGATTTCTTCAAGGGTTGACATCAATGACAACCAACCTTAATCGACAGTTCAGGGATCTGGGTCTTCTTTGTATAGGGTGATCAATAACGAATCAGAAAAACTCTCTTTTTTCTTCCTGAAATATCTCCTTCCCCCTTCTCTTCCTCAATCAACACTTTGATCCTCTACACGTTGTTTTTCCTTATTCGAATCTATCTTCTTCTCTTCCATGTTGTGCCTCTCCCCTCTTCCCATGTTCTACACAGTGTCTCTCTTATCTCTATGTTCTTTTTTCTGTCCCTGAGAACTTATCGAGACGTCATGTATATTTCATCCATTTTCTACCAGTTTCCAGTCTGAGGGAGGTTTCGTGGTAAACTTTGTCAGTTGTTCAATCAAATTTTATTTCATGCAGACTAACTATCATCAGTCATTAATGTGGCCTCAACCACTTATACAACTTATTCAATGCTCACGTGGCTCTCATGTAAAGTTTGGTGTGCTGGTAGGAGGGGTTCATTTATATTTTCAGTGTATATTAGCTTGTTGTTCAAGCTTCCTATTTTCTTCACTTAATACATCATAGTTCCTCCTTCTGCAAAATATCAATCATTCCTCTACTGAATCAATTTCCTTTGGTGTATCATGGCCAATACTACCAAGGTTGTTCCCTCTCATTCAATGAGTTTGTTTTTTATATTAAAATATAATTACATGCCTCATAATAGTAATATATGAAGTTTGTACATAATTATAGTCTCGGGCAAAATGAGGTGTTACATTCCCCTCCCCCTTAAAGGAAACATTATCCTCAGTGTTTTAAAACACCATGTGTTTACAATTATACATTAAATAAAAATGGGTATGCCATTCTCATGGCATCTTCCATCTCCCATGTAGCTTCATCTGCTCCAAAGTGTTTCCATTACACCTTTACCTTCACGATGGCTCAGTTCTGGAGCATGGTTTCTTTCCTTTCCAGGATGCATTGAGGTTTTGGCCGAAATTCTCTCTTAGGTTCCACCTGTATTACCGTACAACCAATAACATCATTAGAATCATGTATATATTTCTTTAATAAAGACACATGGAATATAGTATGTTCTTTAATAGTAGGTGGTAAAGAATTATGTATGCTACTAGTCCTATTCTCTCTAGGATTTCAAATGGTCCACAATATCAGGGATCCAACTTAGCACACATCCCGATTCTTAGGGAGATTCTCTTGGGTTTCACCCAGAGATACACGTGGTCTCCTATTTTGAATTCTCTGGGAGTTCTCTTGCTATCATGATAGCTCTTCTGTCTATCCTGAGCAATCTTCATATTCTACTTTATCTTAACCATGGCTTGTTGCATTAATTTCAAAAATTTCGGTCCAAGTGTAATTTTATCCACATGATTGTCCCAATTGATTGGGAATCTACACTTTCTTCCATACATAACCTAGAACGTGCTCATATTCAATGATTCTTGATAACCATTATTGTATGTGAATTCCACCAATGGTAGATATTCCTCGCACTTCTTCGGATGATGCATAACATGAATCTGTAACATGTCTTCTAACTCTTTGTTCACCCTCTCAGTTTGACCATCTGTTTGAGGATGGTAGGACGTACTTAAATCCAATTGTGTTTCTAAATCTACAAACAATCTTTTCCAAAAATTTGAGGTGAATTTAACATCTCTGTCTGAAATTATGGTTTTGGGAAAACCATTCAATCTGAATATATCCTTCATAAAAACATTAGAAATGTCTACGGATCTATAAGTGGAATTTATGGGAATAAAATGAGATTCCTTTCTCAACTTATCTACCACAACAATGATTACATCATGTTGCTTTACTGTCTTGGGTAAAACTATGATAAAATCCATGGAAATCACTTTGCACTTCCATTATGGTATATGTATGGGTTGTAATAGTCCAACAGGGTGTCGATGTTCGAATTTTACCTATTGGAACTCCAAACATTTTTCAATATAACTTGTGATGCCTTGCTTCATTCTAGGCCAATAATACAATTGTCTAACAATTGTCATGATTTTCTGGTAACCATGGTGACCCACATATGGCCTTTCATGGAATTAATCCATAACCAGGTGCCTTAATTATGATGAATTAGGCACATACATCCTGTTATGGTATAGAAACAAACCATAAATCCTTTGTACTTCCTTTCCTTAGGTTTTTTTTGCAGTATTTCCTTCACTTGGTTGAAGAACTTGTCTTCCTTCAAGAGGGTTTCAATCCTATGCTGAATATCAGAACCTCCTACACTTTTTGCTACCAAGTGTATGGTCTAGACACTTTGACTGAGTGCATCGACTACTTTATTTTCTTTCACTTTTATGTGCTTAATTTTGAAATCAAAGTTATTGATCAGCACCATCCACCTGGCTCGTCTAACATTCAACCTTGGCTGGTCAAATAAATACTTTAGACCATAATGATCAGTCATGAGGGTAAACCTCCTCCCGATCAGGTAATGGCTCCACTTTTTCAACACGTGCACAATTGATGCGAGTTTCAGGTCATGGGTAACATATTTTTGTTCATGTTCGTTCATTTTTTGTGATTCATAACAAACCACTTCCCCATATTACATGAGAACTCCTCTGAGTCCTTCTTTGAAAGCATATGTACAAACCAAAAGGTGTTTTTATGGGTCTGTGATTTTTAACATAAGGGAATTATTTAGTAGTTACTTCAGTTGGCGAAATATATTCTCACACTTTGGTGACCACGTGAACTTCTTCCCCTTCCTTTGTAATGAGGTAATAGGATTACCAATCTTGGAAAATCCCTTTATGAACCTCCTATAATATCCAACCAATCCCATGAAGTATCTTACTTCTATCACATTTCTAGGGGAATGCCAATCCATAATTTCCTTAATATTTGTAGGGTCTACTGCTACTCCTTCGACTAAGATTACATGGCCCAAATACTGTATTTCCTTCTTAAATAAATCACACTTTCTGAAATTGGCGTACAACTAGTGTTCTGTTAACACTTGTAACATTGTTTTGAGGTGTTCTTCATGCTCCTCCTAGTTCTTATAATAAACCAAAATGTCATCTACAAATACCAAGACAAACTTGTCTAAATATTTGTTGAGCACATTGTTCATTAAACATATGAATGTAGCTAGGGAATTTGTTAGCCCGAATAACACCACATGAACAAACTCATAGTGCCCATATCTTGTCCTGAAGGATGTCTTGTAGATGTCCTCGCCTTCAATCCTGAATTGATGATAACCTGACCTTAAGTCTATCTTTTAAAATAATATATCCCCTCTAATATGATCAAAGAGATATTATATTCTAGGAAGAGGGTGTTGTGAGAAAACTTACCCTGTGAACAAGCTAAGCTCCCCTTTGGACCAAGACTCCTATCTTTGTTCCAAATATAGAAGAGAAAAATTGGTTGCTACTTTCCCTGTAGATCTAACTAAATCAATCAAGCAAGATAGAGAACAATAATGTAGTGCACCTTGTTTCCATGTCCATCCTCATTGATCCAATCCCGATGCTTGGTCTCCAAGCTGCTCAACATGAATGAAATCCTGCAAATACTAGCAAAGGTACTATTCATCCTACTCAAGATGATTATATAAAGCAGATATATCTATGAATATTGAAATGATAATAGACAAGTAAATGTATAAAACATGAACTAGAAGGGAATCGGGCAAGTTGATATTAATTGGAAATCCAAAAAGAGGAACTTACAAAGCATGTTTGACAATGCATCACTTCTCCAAGATCTCCTCTTCCAACCCTTGCATGAATATTGACATAAAAATGTAGATACCTCCTCCAGAATCAAAGGTTTAATACCTCTATTGTTCCCTTCACCTTGGAAATACCTTCAATATATAGGCTTGAGAGGCACAACCACCATGAGAAAATGAAGGATATGGTTAAGGATATGGATCCTTAAGGTTTGGATCAGATCCTAAGGTGAATCCATAGCATGGGGGTCAAACATAACAAACCTCATCCCAAGAGAGTTGGTCCATAGAATAAGGTGGAGGATCCCCCTTTTCCCTCTAATAAGACTGGTGCTCCCCTAGAACTAGACATAGGGTGCCATCCTATAGACTGGTGCTCTTCTAACATGGAAAGGGGGGAACCATTCCATGAAGTGTCACTCCCCCGGCATGGCCAAGGGGGCGCCACCCTTCATAAATGTGCCAAAAATGGTCAATATTTCCAAGTGAACAATGTGTTTTGACCTTGAAATGATGGGTTTCTTCCTCCAATATAACTTAGGGGTCATGGAAAATGTCTTTCATGGTGTCAATGGGTTATCACACTTGACAAAGTGAATGCAACACTATGTAAGGTGCATACTATTAGCACTCTGTAAACTTCGCTCAACTGAGAAACAAATGATAGAGGCAACGTACAAACCAACTTTGAGATCTGAAACTAGCCTTTCGGACCTGGAGAGGGCTCTCTCGGGAGACTTTGTCTCGGTACAGAATATGACTTTGAGCTATCGACTAGATTTAACACCTTTGAAATAATAAGTTATGGTTATATTGGCTTAAGAGAGTAAGACCTTGGGCTATGGAGTTGGTTCGAGAAAATGATAGAAACAAATGACTCGATGACTGAACTTGAGAGGATAAAGGCTAAGCGAGCAACAGTATTCAGTACAAAATCATTGTGTGAGGCGGGGGGGAAACATAGAAAGCAACTCAAAGCACCGGTGAGGATGAATTCGAAGTTAACTTAGAGGAAAATGGTTTGTCTAAATGGCGCGAATTCTAGGGCACTGTGCAGTGAATCCCAAGTTCAAAAATACGTTCCTATTTAGACATAAATAGATATGAATAAAGAATACATGAAGTACGTCCACAAAGAAAAGAAACAATACATCCAACTGCTACAATTAGAATCTTTACATAAAGCTTCAGGACTTTTTCATTAAATTTAGATCAAGCTCAAACTACATTCAATAGTCACTGTCTACACTAGTTTTTCAACCAACATGTCTTACATTGAAAATATCAAATATATAGACGAGGGTGCCTCTTGGGCTATCCTTCTCTCTAGTTGTTATCTCTAAACTTTAGGAAACTGACTACTCTACGTTGAATGACTCTTCGCATGACGCCTTTCCAAAAATAGAAAACAATTGCATATGGATGCATCACGACTGCTTGTATTCTGCCATGGGGATTCAGTTACTAGTGAGGTCTAGTCATGGGAAGAATGATGTGTCAATGCATTCCTTCAGAAAAAATTCTGAATGATCAAATATTATGTCAGGGTCCTTCTATCTACTGCAACGGCTTTGATTTTTGTCATGCACTCATTTTCCAGGGAGTGTACGTGGCGAATGGATATTGACTGTCATGGTCATTACCAAAATGAAAAAACATCTAAGGACGATGTCTCCTTCAAAATTGTCAATATATACTCTTCGTTTGAGGATACGAGAATGGACTCAGTTAATCATGTTTCTTTTGCACGCTAGAAAGAGTTGTGCGGGCTTTTTCCTCAGTCGCTTCACATTCCTTTCTTCTGACAGCCTATTTGTTTCTCACAGCTATACGATTTTATCCTATGCCTCTCTGAGTTGTCTCTTGAGCCACATCACGTTTCCTTTGCAGCTTTGTGATGTTGACACTTCAAGGGTCTTTGCAGCTAGTTGCTGTCTCAATTCCCTATTTTTCTGGTAAAGTTCGGCGATGGAGATTTGCGCCTGTTTCAGCTGTTGATATGGCTCTCAAACATTAGTGCCTATGGAATCTATCCTCCTTGTTCTTATCGCACTCTCTCGATTTGTACCTTTGACAGGTTCCAGATGAATAGTGCACATAAGTAATTCTTCAGCAGCCGATATTGTGCGCGGCTCATTTGGGACTCGGGTTTCCCCAGCTTCCTTGTTCATCCTTGGCCTACCCCTTCTCCAGAGTATCTGTTGATGGGGAGACAAGGCTTCTAACATCCTTCCTTCCTATGCAACTTCTCCCCCTCCTGGCTCCACGCAATGTGATATCATCATTTCCACGAGCAGAGGGGAAACTCCCTTTGGATCCTTGGGGATGCATGTTGTGAGTAAGAATGAATCCCACTCGCTTTGGGGCTCGAGCCTGGTGCTTTTGTCACTACGTGTGCCCTTTCTTATTTTAACATCCCATGTTTCAAACCCCCATTTTAAATAATGTATTTTTACAATGCTGAGAGGCTTGAGTTCCCAAACAATTTTTAAAGGGCCAGTATGCCCCAGAAATGTAATGTTTTGNCATCAAAAAATCTTGGGTCCATTACCCAACCTTTGTGCTACGGGGATTTCTTCAAGGGTTGACATCAATGACAACCAACCTTAATCGACAGTTCAGGGATCTGGGTCTTCTTTGTATAGGGTGATCAATAACGAATCAGAAAAACTCTCTTTTTTCTTCCTGAAATATCTCCTTCCCCCTTCTCTTCCTCAATCAACACTTTGATCCTCTACACGTTGTTTTTCCTTATTCGAATCTATCTTCTTCTCTTCCATGTTGTGCCTCTCCCCTCTTCCCATGTTCTACACAGTGTCTCTCTTATCTCTATGTTCTTTTTTCTGTCCCTGAGAACTTATCGAGACGTCATGTATATTTCATCCATTTTCTACCAGTTTCCAGTCTGAGGGAGGTTTCGTGGTAAACTTTGTCAGTTGTTCAATCAAATTTTATTTCATGCAGACTAACTATCATCAGTCATTAATGTGGCCTCAACCACTTATACAACTTATTCAATGCTCACGTGGCTCTCATGTAAAGTTTGGTGTGCTGGTAGGAGGGGTTCATTTATATTTTCAGTGTATATTAGCTTGTTGTTCAAGCTTCCTATTTTCTTCACTTAATACATCATAGTTCCTCCTTCTGCAAAATATCAATCATTCCTCTACTGAATCAATTTCCTTTGGTGTATCATGGCCAATACTACCAAGGTTGTTCCCTCTCATTCAATGAGTTTGTTTTTTATATTAAAATATAATTACATGCCTCATAATAGTAATATATGAAGTTTGTACATAATTATAGTCTCGGGCAAAATGAGGTGTTACATTCCCCTCCCCCTTAAAGGAAACATTATCCTCAGTGTTTTAAAACACCATGTGTTTACAATTATACATTAAATAAAAATGGGTATGCCATTCTCATGGCATCTTCCATCTCCCATGTAGCTTCATCTGCTCCAAAGTGTTTCCATTACACCTTTACCTTCACGATGGCTCAGTTCTGGAGCATGGTTTCTTTCCTTTCCAGGATGCATTGAGGTTTTGGCCGAAATTCTCTCTTAGGTTCCACCTGTATTACCGTACAACCAATAACATCATTAGAATCATGTATATATTTCTTTAATAAAGACACATGGAATATAGTATGTTCTTTAATAGTAGGTGGTAAAGAATTATGTATGCTACTAGTCCTATTCTCTCTAGGATTTCAAATGGTCCACAATATCAGGGATCCAACTTAGCACACATCCCGATTCTTAGGGAGATTCTCTTGGGTTTCACCCAGAGATACACGTGGTCTCCTATTTTGAATTCTCTGGGAGTTCTCTTGCTATCATGATAGCTCTTCTGTCTATCCTGAGCAATCTTCATATTCTACTTTATCTTAACCATGGCTTGTTGCATTAATTTCAAAAATTTCGGTCCAAGTGTAATTTTATCCACATGATTGTCCCAATTGATTGGGAATCTACACTTTCTTCCATACATAACCTAGAACGTGCTCATATTCAATGATTCTTGATAACCATTATTGTATGTGAATTCCACCAATGGTAGATATTCCTCGCACTTCTTCGGATGATGCATAACATGAATCTGTAACATGTCTTCTAACTCTTTGTTCACCCTCTCAGTTTGACCATCTGTTTGAGGATGGTAGGACGTACTTAAATCCAATTGTGTTTCTAAATCTACAAACAATCTTTTCCAAAAATTTGAGGTGAATTTAACATCTCTGTCTGAAATTATGGTTTTGGGAAAACCATTCAATCTGAATATATCCTTCATAAAAACATTAGAAATGTCTACGGATCTATAAGTGGAATTTATGGGAATAAAATGAGATTCCTTTCTCAACTTATCTACCACAACAATGATTACATCATGTTGCTTTACTGTCTTGGGTAAAACTATGATAAAATCCATGGAAATCACTTTGCACTTCCATTATGGTATATGTATGGGTTGTAATAGTCCAACAGGGTGTCGATGTTCGAATTTTACCTATTGGAACTCCAAACATTTTTCAATATAACTTGTGATGCCTTGCTTCATTCTAGGCCAATAATACAATTGTCTAACAATTGTCATGATTTTCTGGTAACCATGGTGACCCACATATGGCCTTTCATGGAATTAATCCATAACCAGGTGCCTTAATTATGATGAATTAGGCACATACATCCTGTTATGGTATAGAAACAAACCATAAATCCTTTGTACTTCCTTTCCTTAGGTTTTTTTTGCAGTATTTCCTTCACTTGGTTGAAGAACTTGTCTTCCTTCAAGAGGGTTTCAATCCTATGCTGAATATCAGAACCTCCTACACTTTTTGCTACCAAGTGTATGGTCTAGACACTTTGACTGAGTGCATCGACTACTTTATTTTCTTTCACTTTTATGTGCTTAATTTTGAAATCAAAGTTATTGATCAGCACCATCCACCTGGCTCGTCTAACATTCAACCTTGGCTGGTCAAATAAATACTTTAGACCATAATGATCAGTCATGAGGGTAAACCTCCTCCCGATCAGGTAATGGCTCCACTTTTTCAACACGTGCACAATTGATGCGAGTTTCAGGTCATGGGTAACATATTTTTGTTCATGTTCGTTCATTTTTTGTGATTCATAACAAACCACTTCCCCATATTACATGAGAACTCCTCTGAGTCCTTCTTTGAAAGCATATGTACAAACCAAAAGGTGTTTTTATGGGTCTGTGATTTTTAACATAAGGGAATTATTTAGTAGTTACTTCAGTTGGCGAAATATATTCTCACACTTTGGTGACCACGTGAACTTCTTCCCCTTCCTTTGTAATGAGGTAATAGGATTACCAATCTTGGAAAATCCCTTTATGAACCTCCTATAATATCCAACCAATCCCATGAAGTATCTTACTTCTATCACATTTCTAGGGGAATGCCAATCCATAATTTCCTTAATATTTGTAGGGTCTACTGCTACTCCTTCGACTAAGATTACATGGCCCAAATACTGTATTTCCTTCTTAAATAAATCACACTTTCTGAAATTGGCGTACAACTAGTGTTCTGTTAACACTTGTAACATTGTTTTGAGGTGTTCTTCATGCTCCTCCTAGTTCTTATAATAAACCAAAATGTCATCTACAAATACCAAGACAAACTTGTCTAAATATTTGTTGAGCACATTGTTCATTAAACATATGAATGTAGCTAGGGAATTTGTTAGCCCGAATAACACCACATGAACAAACTCATAGTGCCCATATCTTGTCCTGAAGGATGTCTTGTAGATGTCCTCGCCTTCAATCCTGAATTGATGATAACCTGACCTTAAGTCTATCTTTTAAAATAATATATCCCCTCTAATATGATCAAAGAGATATTATATTCTAGGAAGAGGGTGTTGTGAGAAAACTTACCCTGTGAACAAGCTAAGCTCCCCTTTGGACCAAGACTCCTATCTTTGTTCCAAATATAGAAGAGAAAAATTGGTTGCTACTTTCCCTGTAGATCTAACTAAATCAATCAAGCAAGATAGAGAACAATAATGTAGTGCACCTTGTTTCCATGTCCATCCTCATTGATCCAATCCCGATGCTTGGTCTCCAAGCTGCTCAACATGAATGAAATCCTGCAAATACTAGCAAAGGTACTATTCATCCTACTCAAGATGATTATATAAAGCAGATATATCTATGAATATTGAAATGATAATAGACAAGTAAATGTATAAAACATGAACTAGAAGGGAATCGGGCAAGTTGATATTAATTGGAAATCCAAAAAGAGGAACTTACAAAGCATGTTTGACAATGCATCACTTCTCCAAGATCTCCTCTTCCAACCCTTGCATGAATATTGACATAAAAATGTAGATACCTCCTCCAGAATCAAAGGTTTAATACCTCTATTGTTCCCTTCACCTTGGAAATACCTTCAATATATAGGCTTGAGAGGCACAACCACCATGAGAAAATGAAGGATATGGTTAAGGATATGGATCCTTAAGGTTTGGATCAGATCCTAAGGTGAATCCATAGCATGGGGGTCAAACATAACAAACCTCATCCCAAGAGAGTTGGTCCATAGAATAAGGTGGAGGATCCCCCTTTTCCCTCTAATAAGACTGGTGCTCCCCTAGAACTAGACATAGGGTGCCATCCTATAGACTGGTGCTCTTCTAACATGGAAAGGGGGGAACCATTCCATGAAGTGTCACTCCCCCGGCATGGCCAAGGGGGCGCCACCCTTCATAAATGTGCCAAAAATGGTCAATATTTCCAAGTGAACAATGTGTTTTGACCTTGAAATGATGGGTTTCTTCCTCCAATATAACTTAGGGGTCATGGAAAATGTCTTTCATGGTGTCAATGGGTTATCACACTTGACAAAGTGAATGCAACACTATGTAAGGTGCATACTATTAGCACTCTGTAAACTTCGCTCAACTGAGAAACAAATGATAGAGGCAACGTACAAACCAACTTTGAGATCTGAAACTAGCCTTTCGGACCTGGAGAGGGCTCTCTCGGGAGACTTTGTCTCGGTACAGAATATGACTTTGAGCTATCGACTAGATTTAACACCTTTGAAATAATAAGTTATGGTTATATTGGCTTAAGAGAGTAAGACCTTGGGCTATGGAGTTGGTTCGAGAAAATGATAGAAACAAATGACTCGATGACTGAACTTGAGAGGATAAAGGCTAAGCGAGCAACAGTATTCAGTACAAAATCATTGTGTGAGGCGGGGGGGAAACATAGAAAGCAACTCAAAGCACCGGTGAGGATGAATTCGAAGTTAACTTAGAGGAAAATGGTTTGTCTAAATGGCGCGAATTCTAGGGCACTGTGCAGTGAATCCCAAGTTCAAAAATACGTTCCTATTTAGACATAAATAGATATGAATAAAGAATACATGAAGTACGTCCACAAAGAAAAGAAACAATACATCCAACTGCTACAATTAGAATCTTTACATAAAGCTTCAGGACTTTTTCATTAAATTTAGATCAAGCTCAAACTACATTCAATAGTCACTGTCTACACTAGTTTTTCAACCAACATGTCTTACATTGAAAATATCAAATATATAGACGAGGGTGCCTCTTGGGCTATCCTTCTCTCTAGTTGTTATCTCTAAACTTTAGGAAACTGACTACTCTACGTTGAATGACTCTTCGCATGACGCCTTTCCAAAAATAGAAAACAATTGCATATGGATGCATCACGACTGCTTGTATTCTGCCATGGGGATTCAGTTACTAGTGAGGTCTAGTCATGGGAAGAATGATGTGTCAATGCATTCCTTCAGAAAAAATTCTGAATGATCAAATATTATGTCAGGGTCCTTCTATCTACTGCAACGGCTTTGATTTTTGTCATGCACTCATTTTCCAGGGAGTGTATGTGGCGAATGGATATTGACTGTCATGGTCATTACCAAAATGAAAAAACATCTAAGGACGATGTCTCCTTCAAAATTGTCAATATATACTCTTCGTTTGAGGATACAAGAATGGACTCAGTTAATCATGTTTCTTTTGCACGCTAGAAAGAGTTGTGCGGGCTTTTTCCTCAGCCGCTTCACATTCCTTTCTTCTGACAGCCTATTTGTTTCTCACATATATACAATTTTATCCTATGCCTCTCTGAGTTGTCTCTTGAGCCACATCACGTTTCCTTTGTAGCTTTGTGATGTTGACACTTCAAGGGTCTTTGCAGCTAGTTGCTGTCTCAATTCCCTATTTTTCTGGTAAAGTTCAGCAATGGATATTTGCGCCTGTTTCAGCTGTTGATATGGCTCTCAAACATTAGTGCCTATGGAATCTATCCTCCTTGTTCTTATCTCACTCTCTCGATTTGTACCTTTGACAGGTTCCAGATGAATAGTGCACATAAGTAATTCTTCAGCAGCCGATATTGTGCGCGGCTCATTTGGGACTCGGGTTTCCCCAGCTTCCTTTTTCATCCTTGGCCTACCCCTTCTCCAGAGTATCTGTTGATGGGGAGACAAGGATTCTAACATCCTTCCTTCCTATGCAACTTCTCCCCCTCCCGGCTCCACGCAATGTGATATCATCATTTCCACGAGCAGAGGGGAAACTCCCTTTGGATCCTTGGGGATGCATGTTGTGAGTAAGAATGAATCCCACTTGCTTTGGGGCTCAAGCCTGGTGCTTCTGTCACTACGTGTGCCCTTTCTTATTGTAACATCCCATGTTTCAAACCCCCATTTTAAATAATGTATTTTTACAATGCTGAGAGGCTTGAGTTCCCAAACAATTTTTAAAGGGCCAGTATGCCCCAGAAATGTAATGTTTTGATCATTATTAATAATAAACACATCATTGGCTACTAGACGGACAAGGACTAGAGTTATAGCGAGCTATGATTCCACAAGAGAGAGAGATTGAGGGACTAAGTGCTTATTTCCTATTTTTTTTAATTACCCTTTTTGGCTAAGGGAGGGGATCGGTTACATGAGCTTATTGGGGAAGGTTAGGAGGGTCTTGTTTCCCCACGAGGTTACTTAAACTCGCCTCTAGATTGATGGGGGGGTTCAACTAATGACTTGTTCATTGTTTTCCTATTCACTCACTCATTTTTCCCTCACACACTCACATACGTGCACTCCCATGCACGCACTCCCATGCACCCCCTGACCCATTCATCGACCCATCCTCACCTACGTCTTGGCTTGGCAAAGGAAACAAAGTTGTTGGAGAATTTAACCATGGGATAGTTGGTTGTAGTTGTCACTGGTGTGATCCAGCCGTGACCTGGGGCTTGTATGTTTGAACTGCATTGGTCTGTGCCCTATTTTTCTCATAACTGTGACTCCTGAGAGTCCCAGCATTGAGATTTTGGACCAACTATGTTGGAGGCCCTCAAAATAAAGGAGAAGGACTACCTGAGGGACTGCATGGAAAAGAAGGGTGAAGGTCTGATCTCTTGGGGAGGTATAGGCTGGGTAGAAGAGAGTTGGGTACTTGGATTGTTGTGGGTGTCGGGAAACCTGTGAGAGATTGAGAGATGACTGGTTTGGTAACCCAATTACACTTTGGAACCATCCTTGTGGATTCATAGCCCTGGCTCAGGGGTGACACTGTTGTTGAGATTTGGAGCAGTGGTGTCTATCGTTGGGTGGAACATCCTTGGTCTACAGCCAGTCAATGTCATCTTTCATAAAGACAAGTTCTCTCTATCATGATATTATTATCTGTGTATGAATGTATTCCGCTGTGTAATTTAATTATCATTTACATGTATATGAATGTATTTTTGTTGTGTATATTTGATTATCATTTAATATAATCCTTAGATTATGCATGCTTGTTGGATATTGTTGTGCATATCTTTAAATATTTTATCTTATGCATCCTTAATATATAAAGAAGGTATCAACATGAGAAATAAGTCTGAGGGTGGGCTTGCAGGTAGCGTACCCCCGGCTTGTGGGTGGTTGGGTATGTTACAGTTTGGTATCAGAGCTTCTAGTTGAAACATCGGGCTAGTATGGGCCAGGTATGTTGGTCAGAGCCTCATGGTCAAGATCGAAATCTAACCGTGAAATTGAAAATATCAGGAGGAATGGCATTGCAGAAGCTATGCAAGAGACGGAACGTCATAGATCCTTTGTAAGCGTTCGAAGGATCGTGACCATCCCTGTTGAATTCGAGAGCGATTTCCAATGTAGGATCAGGAGAGATCTGGGATCGTTGGATCAGAGGACAGGTGAACAAGGGTCATCTGATGAAAAGAAAGAAAGGGATGAGGTCACGACCATGGATCCCATTGGAGAGAGAGAGATCAATGGCTAGCAGGCATTGCGGGGAACTGAGTTACACGAGAGATAATTTCCCAAGGCAGTGCCACAATCCAAACCACGGTTTCACCGAGGGATTACATGTCAGCATCAGGAGAATTGTAGGGTGAAAAGTGGGTTACTCCAAAACATCGATGCATGCCCTCGCAAATTTAAAAGGCTTGCAGTGATGTGACAGATTAGGGCTCAAACATCGAAACTCCGAATAGCCGAAGTAGATCCTGATCGTCAATCGCCAAGAGGTTACATGGCAGCATATTAGTAACTCTAGAGGAATCTTTTTGAGAGGTTTTTAGTTGAGTTTTGAGACTCCAGAAGCTTGAAGAGATGGAGAGATGAAGCAAATCTCAACCTTCTGATCATCTGAGAGGATCTCAACCATTTCTCTATCGAGATCCACATGTCACCAGATCCATGGATTCGGATAAAAGCCAGTGGGGCCAGATAAGTTCGAAATTTGATATTTTTGGAGTCCCGAGTCCCGAAGGAATCGTAGTCGTCGTTCCATGGGAGACACGCGTCTGTAGATTGCAAGCCCTAAATAAAAACGTTTTCAAGGAAAAAGGTTGAAGTTTGAGATCTCTAAAGTCTGGATCCCCGAAGTAAAACATAGTCATCATATTGAGGAGGACACGTGGAGAAGATCTGTGAATTTAGGGTGAATACTCGAAGTGAATATTGGTCATTCAAGCCAGGAGGACACATGGTGATAGATTGGCCAGTTAGGGAATTCAGAGTTCAGGAGAATTGGAAATGTGCTAGTTTGAAAACTCCCGAAGATCGAA
>JZKD02S0750053.1:0-14871 GCA_000966675.3 Picea glauca
CCCTAATCTTGTGTTTTACTCCTTATTTTGTGGACAAGCTATGTTAGCTATTTTTTGTATAAAAAGAGATCATAAGATCTCATTTTAAACATAACTCTCCCTTGTGGAGAAGAACTTGGTCTAAAATTTTCGGCCCTCTTGGCCTTTTTCATCTCTTGTGCTTGGAGACTCTTTCTTATGCATGTGGATGGACTTAACTTGGAAGATTACGGTTTTATCTAGATATTTTGTGGAATTGGTAAGGGAAAATCTTCATTTATTGTCTTTTGTCTTTCTTTCTTCCATAATTATTGTTAGTTAGAACCCTTTGAGTAGTATAAGGGCATACACCCTCCCCAAGGTTTGTTCTCTTGCTTAAGAAAGGTCATTTTTTTACAAGTTTCCTTGGAGAACTATAAGGGCATACACCCTCCAAGGTAATCTTGGTTTGTTTTGTGAACCCTAGGAATTAAAAGGGCTTACAACCCTAGGGCTTTGTGGATCAAGCATTTCAAATCCAAGTTTTGCTTCTCAAGGTCAAATATATTTTTCAAGGTTGTACCAAGAGAAGTACAAGGGCATACACCCTCTTGGCATTTCCTAGATCGGCTTAGCTACACTTGGTAAGTACAAGGGTGTACACCCCAAGTGCTTAGCCAATCCATATTTTTCATTGACACCATAAACCCAATAGTAAGTCACTAATCACATTTTAATTTGCATTGGAGATACAAAACTTTTTCCTCGACAAATGTGAGAATTCAACCTTTACAAGCTTTCTCTTTTGGATAGTGACCTTGATGCCTTGGGGGTTTTTATTCCCTTAGGGTGTCCATTTTCTTCCATAAATTATCATTTTTGTACTAACTTTTTTTCTATATCCATTAGGCTATAGAAAATCATTAACCCTAGGTGCTAATATCTCACTAACTAGCCCCTAACTTTCGTCCATTTTTTAGCTACTAATTCCACTAGCTAGGGTACATTGTTTAAGATAGCTTTGAGGTTTTTTTATGGTTGATTTATTTGTTGCATGTCAATGAATGATACAGCCATAAGGATGATAATTTACTACACGAGATCATTTTCTAACAGCTTGCTTTATTCAGTCTTAAAGTGATATGCTCAAGTCATGATTGATTACTAAATTCATTGATGAAATTGCCAATTGATCTTATGCCTTATATGTTTATTTGGATACTTCATTTGCTGATACAAACTGTCATCCACTATTGCAATTAGGGACAGAAAGCTTAACTTATTGATCCATACTAACACATAGCAAAGCAAGGTGTCTTTTCTTGTGTTTCGGGCAGGTACAGGTGCATCAGCAACTATCCTTTCACTTGGTACCCATTTACCTCTCTTCACTCATCTTTTCCAACCAATCATTTCTTCCATTACTTGACCTTCTGGGGGACTTCTCCTTACACTTCCCTTCATCCTTTCCTTTCCCCCTAGGGTCTCCAGGATCGCCTCCCAAGAGTGACCTTAGTCACCCCCCAAGTGAGAGACCTACATCGAGGTGACATTGGGTGTAGGATTCCCAAAGTTGTTGCACTTGTTCCATGGTTGGGCTGGGCTTTTCCCAACCTACAACTTGCGCTATAACAGTCTCCATAATCCAAGGAGACAAGATCCACAAATTTAGGATCTCATAACCACTCAAGGAAAAAAATGAGAAATCATCTCAACCAACTCATGAAACTCTTAACTTCCTCCTTGAGACTAGGAAACCACTTGTAATAAAGTGAGGAAGAGTCCAAACCAACTAATGAGACCCTTAACTTCCACCTTGAGACTAGGAAAACAAGTTCCCCTTAAAATTAGGAAACTAATTTGTGAGTTGGATTCTCAAAACTAATTTCACTTTTTTACAATTAAATGAATAATACGTGAGATTATTAAACTCACTTCAAGCGTTAATCATGTTTCCAATGTGCATGATTAATACATTAGTTTATCATACTCATTTTAAGTATTAATTATTTTTACAATTGAATTAATTCATTCATGAGAATTAATTATTCTTTGCCACCTATTATCAAACTTTTTAATGATGTATCCCATGGTGTGAAAAGTAGGAATTTTCCATGTGGAGATCCTCTTGGATCAAACCTCCCCACAAAAAGCACTTTTGGTCCTCCAAATGTATAGAGAGAAACTGTGACTTGAATCTCTACAACGAGCTTCTAAGAAGAGTCTTACACTCCACAATGCACTTCCCCACTGCTCAATATGCATAACAAATGTCTCTAACAGGCCGCATCCTTCTTCTCATTCACCTTTGTACTTCAGAATGAGGATGTCAATGCCAATTCTTGCATCAATGCAAATCCACAGTCGATTCCCTAATATGCATAACAAATGTCTCTGAAAGGCTGCACCCTTATTCTTCTTCACCTTTGTACTTCAGAATGAGGATGTCAATGTCGACACTTGCACCAATTCAAATGCATAGTTGATTCCTTGATCTTCATAACAAATGTCTCTAAAAGGTTGCACCCTTCTTCTCCTTCTCCTTTGTACTTCAAAATGAGGATGTCAATGCCAACACTTGCATCAATTAAAATATGTAGCTGACAATACATGGATTACAACTTTTCAAAGCAATACCATACTTTCCAAGAGTTTATAAACACTCATGGATAAGTTTACAATGATTTCCAAAATAGGCCAAGCAAAACAATGTCTCTCACTCAACAGTGGCTACAAGACCCATTACAAGGTTTAGGCATAGAAAAAATGCCTTTCACTCCCATCATCACTTTCAAGAGTGGCTAATTACAACCTTTTACATCATTAACATTAAGGCGAATACCCCCAAATGTTCACTAGTGGTAAACTCTATGGTTTTTAAACCCCCCATTACAAACATATGCAACATAATGATTAAGGAAAATGCCACCATCATCACACTCATCTAGTAATTCTAAGACTTTTGACTATAAGCATCACTACTTTCTGTCGAAGTGTCAAAATGGTCTCTTACTACACCATCTTGATTTATGTGTAAGGCTCAAACACTGAATTTCCTGCAATAATTCGGATCTTGTTGCCCTACTGCAACACTTAAAGATCACCAGAATCTACAACATACATTCATCCTTTTGCAATTTTCAAAAAGAGGCAAAAATCATAAATGCTTAAAACTTACATTGGTTTTCGTGCCAAGGCACTTATAGCGTTTCTCAAATCTTGGCATACACAGCACCAGCGGGTCCATCTCGTCATTTTCTAACTTTTGATTGTAAACTCGACCTATTACAAAAAGTGTAACTCTGCCTCAAAAAATGTGTTATGCACTAATGACAAAAGTGGGCTTCAGTCATGAGCCCTGAAAATCCATTACTTGGATCCAAATTCCGACTGCACCACTGAATTTATGGAAAAAAACTTGTGCAAAAATTACTATATTTTCGTCAAATTCCATCATTATGACTCCTAGACCCCCCTGGGCTCTCTGCCTCGAAAAATGTTCCATGCATTAATGAAAAAATGGGCTTTTTCCATGAGCCATGAAAATACGCAGCTCAGATCACAAAATAGACTGCACCATTAGATTCATGGTTAAAAATCATGCAAAATCGACTGTACTTTCATCAAATTCTGTCACTGTGACTTATGGACCCTCCTAGGCTCTCTACCTTGATTTGTGTGCCACACAATCATTAATTGCAGCAATAAATACTCATGTGCCTTGAAATTCATGCTTGTACTTGGGAAAATTCAGGCTTCCATGTGGCAACCTATGATTTTCCCACGTGGCACCCAATCAATTGCAGGGCTAGTGCCCAGTCGGCGTATGGTCAACACCACATCATTAGCCTGCCTCAGTGCCAAATCATCGTATGACTTTCCACGTCATCATCTTGCGTTAGTGCCAAATCATCATACGAATTTCTATGTCATCAGCATGTGTCAGCACTAGGTCACTGTATGTCAGTGTCACATCATTAGACGACCTGCCACATCATGCTGACATCAAACACCGTACTGCCCAATCAATCGTCATGTCATGATGACATCGTCATCCATACTACCACATAAGCACCCATTCATCATGTCACATCATGGTTGTACTACCACATGGCATCTGTACAGTGCCATGTGGTGGTTTTCTATTCGTCCAATTGTACCCCAAAAATGTTGAAAATGAGTGACACGTGTCATGCTCTAGGGCTGCCATGCGTCTTGCTGACATCAGTATCCATACTGCCAACTATACCTGGAAAGATAGATGTTGCATCATTGTACGTCCTACCACGTCATCCATAGGGATGACACCTAGAGTCCTCTCGTGCTACCATGTCAGCATGTTAACGTCAGCACTGTACGGATTTTGCAAGATTCACCTATTTTTCGAAAACTTCAGATGGCCATAACTTTTGCATCCAAACTTCGTTTGAGGTTCCATTTGTGTCGTTGGAAATATCTTATCGATCTCTTCGACTTGGTGTTGTTTTCGTTGAATTTTGTGCACTTTTATTTTTGAGGTATTTTGGAGCCCCGTGGCTCATTCAAGCTACCCATTTCCTATTTGTACGAATTAATAGGCCTTATTTTCTCTGCATTATTTGCTTGGATGTTTTGGTTGATGTTTTCAAGCTTTTTGATGCTTTTTTCATCTTGTCTTCAACACCTGCAATCCCTGTCAATCCTGCTCTGATACCACTTGATCTGAAACTGGGGTGACACTGATACCAATCTTCTTTTGGTTCTATGCCACTTAATAAAGGTCAAATTTACAATTTGAATCTATTGAAATTGATTACATTAAAGGTGAAAATGTGTATTTGTGGAGCCTTGAATCCAAATTGAATATAACTTAGTGAATGTGGTGTTAGTCCCATGATCCATTACTTACTGCATTTAACAATCATAATTGCGGAAATAAAAACATGTATAAGAAAACATGAGACAAAATATCAACACATGGGGCAAGAGATCATCGAGTTGTTAACGGAGTTCACCAGTACCTTCTGGCTACGTCTCTAGATCTGCTTGGAATACAAATCGTTGTAATATCCTTCCTTTGAAAGGGATGAAATCTTCTCACAAAATGTGGCACATGCTCCAAGGCTCTCACATAAGTGTCATTTCTTCATACACTAGAAGGACTACATTCTCCTCAATGGAGGGGGCTCAACTCTCCCAATTAAGGGGCTTAGAAACCACAAGCATGATTTATTGATTCTCTCCTCCAAGATCTCTCCAAAATAGCCTCCTAAATCTCTCCCAATAAAGAGTTTAAATAGTTTCCTTAGTCTCCATAATCCAAGGAGACAAGATCCACAAATTTAGGATCTCATAACCACTCAAGGAAAAAATTGAGAAAGCATCTCAACCAACTCATGAGACCCTTAACTTCCTCTTTGAGACTAGGAAACCACTTGTAATAAAGTGAGGAAGAGTCTAAACCAACTCATGAGACCCTTAACTTCCTCCTTAAGACTAGGAAACCAATTTCCCCTTAAAATTAAGAAACTAATTTGTGAGTTGGATTCTCAAAACTAATTTCCCTTTTTTACACTTAAATGAATAATATGTGAGATTCTCAAACTCACTTTAAGCATTAATCATGTTTCCAATGTGCATGACTAATACATGAGTTTCTCATACTCATTTTAAGTATTAATCGTTTTTTTAATTTAATTCATTCATTCATGAGCATTAATTATTCTTTGCCACCTATTATCAAACTTTTTAATGATTTATCCCATGGTGTATGTTAGCATCAGAGGTCACTCCTGGATTGCGGTAGGAGTGAGAATTAGGCCCATCAATTTAAATGTCACGATTTGTTGATAAAGGGTGATGGATGGAAGTAAACTCGGAACAATATCATTTTAACTCAGAAACTAGGTCGGGCATGCACAAGAAGATGAGGCCTTGATTCAATTTCAGGCAGTAAGTTGTAATAAGGGCGAGTAGGAGGAAGACTAATGTAAGGAAATATGAAGGATTTTTGTAGGCATTGGGCTTCCAACAACCTGTAGAAGAAAACTTTGAACACAAGAACCTCTTATATTCAAAAGCAAAAACACTAAAAGAATATAACAGTGCTATAATAAATCCTTTATCATAACACAGTCACGACGATTCATGTGAATAATTCAGTCATAAACTCTTTCAGTATGAGATCAAAACAAGATGAAAAAGAGAGATGCCTTACATTAAACAAGGAAATTTCATATACAGATACATAGCCAAGAAAACCAGTGCTTCATTAAAACATTACAGTCAGGAGCTCTGCTCTACCATCCATCCTTATAGAAATACAAAAACTGAGTATATATACTCAGAGAAATTCGCCCCCTTGGCATTAGGAGGGTAGGTGAGACATTAAAGTCTAACTTAGCATGCGCAGGTTCTTTATATCAGTCGAAGACATCCGATCGGCATGGCTCTTTTAGGAAAACCTACACACAAGACGACCTAGGGCAGACTGCCTGCCAGAACCTCCATGCCTTACATTCATGGCTTGAGCTGAGGTCTCAACCACCTGCTCAATATTCATTAACTTCTTTTTCCATGGAGGGTGGCCAAGACTGAAAACATAGAGAGAGACCCCATGTCCTTCGAAGTCTTGGTAGCCGAAATGTCGAAATGGCTTCCGGGTGCTTTTCGCATTTCGTGTTTCGGGGTTTCGAAATGCAGTAGGAGAGAGAGACCTTGTGTCCTTTGAGGTCTTGGTAGCCGAAATGTCGAAATGGCTCCTGGGCACTTTTTCTATTTCGTTTTTTGGGGTTTCGAAATGCAGTGGAAGAGAGAGACCTCGTGTCCTTTGAGGTCCCGGTAGCTTAAATGTTGAAATGGCTCTCGAGTGCTTTTTGCATTTCGTGTTTCAGGGTTTCGAAATGCAGTGGAAGAGAGAGATCATGAGTCCTTTAAGGTCTCGGTAGTCGAAATGCCGAAATGGATCCCGGGCGCTTTTTGCAGTTCGTGTTTCGGGGTTTTGAAATGTAGTGGAAGAGCGAGACCCCATGTCCTTTGAGGTCCTGGTAGCTGAAATGTCGAAATGGCTCACGGGCACTTTTACATTTCGCATTTTGTGTTTCAGGGATTCCCGATGTAGTGGAGGAGTGACCCCTTTGTCCTTTGAAGTCCCGGTAGTCGAAATGTCGAAATGGCTCCTGGGCGCTTTTCGCATTTCGCGTTTCGGGGTTTCGAAATGCAATGGAAGAGAGCGACCCGTTGTCCTTTGAAGTCTCGGTATCCGAAATGCCAAAATGGATCTCGGGCGATTTCACATTTCGCATTTCGGGTTTCGAGGATTCCCAATGCAGTGGAGGAGCAACCCCTTTGTCCTTNCCCTAATCTTGTGTTTTACTCCTTATTTTGTGGACAAGCTATGTTAGCTATTTTTTGTATAAAAAGAGATCATAAGATCTCATTTTAAACATAACTCTCCCTTGTGGAGAAGAACTTGGTCTAAAATTTTCGGCCCTCTTGGCCTTTTTCATCTCTTGTGCTTGGAGACTCTTTCTTATGCATGTGGATGGACTTAACTTGGAAGATTACGGTTTTATCTAGATATTTTGTGGAATTGGTAAGGGAAAATCTTCATTTATTGTCTTTTGTCTTTCTTTCTTCCATAATTATTGTTAGTTAGAACCCTTTGAGTAGTATAAGGGCATACACCCTCCCCAAGGTTTGTTCTCTTGCTTAAGAAAGGTCATTTTTTTACAAGTTTCCTTGGAGAACTATAAGGGCATACACCCTCCAAGGTAATCTTGGTTTGTTTTGTGAACCCTAGGAATTAAAAGGGCTTACAACCCTAGGGCTTTGTGGATCAAGCATTTCAAATCCAAGTTTTGCTTCTCAAGGTCAAATATATTTTTCAAGGTTGTACCAAGAGAAGTACAAGGGCATACACCCTCTTGGCATTTCCTAGATCGGCTTAGCTACACTTGGTAAGTACAAGGGTGTACACCCCAAGTGCTTAGCCAATCCATATTTTTCATTGACACCATAAACCCAATAGTAAGTCACTAATCACATTTTAATTTGCATTGGAGATACAAAACTTTTTCCTCGACAAATGTGAGAATTCAACCTTTACAAGCTTTCTCTTTTGGATAGTGACCTTGATGCCTTGGGGGTTTTTATTCCCTTAGGGTGTCCATTTTCTTCCATAAATTATCATTTTTGTACTAACTTTTTTTCTATATCCATTAGGCTATAGAAAATCATTAACCCTAGGTGCTAATATCTCACTAACTAGCCCCTAACTTTCGTCCATTTTTTAGCTACTAATTCCACTAGCTAGGGTACATTGTTTAAGATAGCTTTGAGGTTTTTTTATGGTTGATTTATTTGTTGCATGTCAATGAATGATACAGCCATAAGGATGATAATTTACTACACGAGATCATTTTCTAACAGCTTGCTTTATTCAGTCTTAAAGTGATATGCTCAAGTCATGATTGATTACTAAATTCATTGATGAAATTGCCAATTGATCTTATGCCTTATATGTTTATTTGGATACTTCATTTGCTGATACAAACTGTCATCCACTATTGCAATTAGGGACAGAAAGCTTAACTTATTGATCCATACTAACACATAGCAAAGCAAGGTGTCTTTTCTTGTGTTTCGGGCAGGTACAGGTGCATCAGCAACTATCCTTTCACTTGGTACCCATTTACCTCTCTTCACTCATCTTTTCCAACCAATCATTTCTTCCATTACTTGACCTTCTGGGGGACTTCTCCTTACACTTCCCTTCATCCTTTCCTTTCCCCCTAGGGTCTCCAGGATCGCCTCCCAAGAGTGACCTTAGTCACCCCCCAAGTGAGAGACCTACATCGAGGTGACATTGGGTGTAGGATTCCCAAAGTTGTTGCACTTGTTCCATGGTTGGGCTGGGCTTTTCCCAACCTACAACTTGCGCTATAACAGTCTCCATAATCCAAGGAGACAAGATCCACAAATTTAGGATCTCATAACCACTCAAGGAAAAAAATGAGAAATCATCTCAACCAACTCATGAAACTCTTAACTTCCTCCTTGAGACTAGGAAACCACTTGTAATAAAGTGAGGAAGAGTCCAAACCAACTAATGAGACCCTTAACTTCCACCTTGAGACTAGGAAAACAAGTTCCCCTTAAAATTAGGAAACTAATTTGTGAGTTGGATTCTCAAAACTAATTTCACTTTTTTACAATTAAATGAATAATACGTGAGATTATTAAACTCACTTCAAGCGTTAATCATGTTTCCAATGTGCATGATTAATACATTAGTTTATCATACTCATTTTAAGTATTAATTATTTTTACAATTGAATTAATTCATTCATGAGAATTAATTATTCTTTGCCACCTATTATCAAACTTTTTAATGATGTATCCCATGGTGTGAAAAGTAGGAATTTTCCATGTGGAGATCCTCTTGGATCAAACCTCCCCACAAAAAGCACTTTTGGTCCTCCAAATGTATAGAGAGAAACTGTGACTTGAATCTCTACAACGAGCTTCTAAGAAGAGTCTTACACTCCACAATGCACTTCCCCACTGCTCAATATGCATAACAAATGTCTCTAACAGGCCGCATCCTTCTTCTCATTCACCTTTGTACTTCAGAATGAGGATGTCAATGCCAATTCTTGCATCAATGCAAATCCACAGTCGATTCCCTAATATGCATAACAAATGTCTCTGAAAGGCTGCACCCTTATTCTTCTTCACCTTTGTACTTCAGAATGAGGATGTCAATGTCGACACTTGCACCAATTCAAATGCATAGTTGATTCCTTGATCTTCATAACAAATGTCTCTAAAAGGTTGCACCCTTCTTCTCCTTCTCCTTTGTACTTCAAAATGAGGATGTCAATGCCAACACTTGCATCAATTAAAATATGTAGCTGACAATACATGGATTACAACTTTTCAAAGCAATACCATACTTTCCAAGAGTTTATAAACACTCATGGATAAGTTTACAATGATTTCCAAAATAGGCCAAGCAAAACAATGTCTCTCACTCAACAGTGGCTACAAGACCCATTACAAGGTTTAGGCATAGAAAAAATGCCTTTCACTCCCATCATCACTTTCAAGAGTGGCTAATTACAACCTTTTACATCATTAACATTAAGGCGAATACCCCCAAATGTTCACTAGTGGTAAACTCTATGGTTTTTAAACCCCCCATTACAAACATATGCAACATAATGATTAAGGAAAATGCCACCATCATCACACTCATCTAGTAATTCTAAGACTTTTGACTATAAGCATCACTACTTTCTGTCGAAGTGTCAAAATGGTCTCTTACTACACCATCTTGATTTATGTGTAAGGCTCAAACACTGAATTTCCTGCAATAATTCGGATCTTGTTGCCCTACTGCAACACTTAAAGATCACCAGAATCTACAACATACATTCATCCTTTTGCAATTTTCAAAAAGAGGCAAAAATCATAAATGCTTAAAACTTACATTGGTTTTCGTGCCAAGGCACTTATAGCGTTTCTCAAATCTTGGCATACACAGCACCAGCGGGTCCATCTCGTCATTTTCTAACTTTTGATTGTAAACTCGACCTATTACAAAAAGTGTAACTCTGCCTCAAAAAATGTGTTATGCACTAATGACAAAAGTGGGCTTCAGTCATGAGCCCTGAAAATCCATTACTTGGATCCAAATTCCGACTGCACCACTGAATTTATGGAAAAAAACTTGTGCAAAAATTACTATATTTTCGTCAAATTCCATCATTATGACTCCTAGACCCCCCTGGGCTCTCTGCCTCGAAAAATGTTCCATGCATTAATGAAAAAATGGGCTTTTTCCATGAGCCATGAAAATACGCAGCTCAGATCACAAAATAGACTGCACCATTAGATTCATGGTTAAAAATCATGCAAAATCGACTGTACTTTCATCAAATTCTGTCACTGTGACTTATGGACCCTCCTAGGCTCTCTACCTTGATTTGTGTGCCACACAATCATTAATTGCAGCAATAAATACTCATGTGCCTTGAAATTCATGCTTGTACTTGGGAAAATTCAGGCTTCCATGTGGCAACCTATGTTTTTCCCACGTGGCACCCAATCAATTGTAGGGCTAGTGCCCAGTCGGCGTATGGTCAGCACCACATCATTAGCCTGCATCAGTGCCAAATCATCGTATGACTTTCCACATCATCATCTTGCGTTAGTGCCAAATTATCATACGAATTTCTATGTCATCAGCATGCGTCAGCACTAGGTCACTGTATGTCAGTGTCACATCATTAGACGACCTGCCACATCATGCTGACATCAAACATCGTACTGCCCAATCAATCGTCATGTCATGATGACATCGTCATCCATACTGCCACATAAGCACCCATTCATCATGTCACATCATGGTTGTACTTCCACATGGCATCTGTACGATGCCATGTGGTGGTTTTCTATTCGTCCAATTGTACCCCAAAAATGTTGAAAATGAGTGACACGTGTCATGCTCTAGGGTTGCCATGCATCTTGCTGACATCAGTATCCATACTGCCAACTATACCTGGAAAGTTAGATGTTGCATCATTGTACGTCCTACCACGTCATCCATAGGGATGACACCTAGAGGCCTCTCGTGCTACCATGTCAGCATGTTAACGTCAGCACTGTACGGATTTTGCAAGATTCGCCTATTTTTCGAAAACTTCAGATGGCCATAACTTTTGCATCCAAACTTCGTTTGAGGTTCCATTTGTTTCGTTGGAAATATCTTATCGATCTCTTCGACTTGGTGTTGTTTTCGTTGAATTCTGTGCACTTTTATTTTTTAGGTATTTTGGAGCCCCGTGGCTCATTCAAGCTACCCATTTCCTATTTGTACAAATTAATAGGCCTTATTTTCTCTGCATTATTTGCTTGGATGTTTTGGTTGATGTTTTCAAGCTTTTTGATGCTTTTTTCATCTTGTCTTCAACACCTGCAATCCCTGTCAATCCTGCTCTGATACCACTTGATCTGAAACTGGGGTGACACTGATACCAATCTTCTTTTGGTTCTATGCCACTTAATAAAGGTCAAATTTACAATTTGAATCTATTGAAATTGATTACATTAAAGGTGAAAATGTGTATTTGTGGAGCCTTGAATCCAAATTGAATATAACTTAGTGAATGTGGTGTTAGTCCCATGATCCATTACTTACTGCATTTAACAATCATAATTGCGGAAATAAAAACATGTATAAGAAAACATGAGACAAAATATCAACACATGGGGCAAGAGATCATCGAGTTGTTAACGGAGTTCACCAGTACCTTCTGGCTACGTCTCTAGATCTGCTTGGAATACAAATCGTTGTAATATCCTTCCTTTGAAAGGGATGAAATCTTCTCACAAAATGTGGCACATGCTCCAAGGCTCTCACATAAGTGTCATTTCTTCATACACTAGAAGGACTACATTCTCCTCAATGGAGGGGGCTCAACTCTCCCAATTAAGGGGCTTAGAAACCACAAGCATGATTTATTGATTCTCTCCTCCAAGATCTCTCCAAAATAGCCTCCTAAATCTCTCCCAATAAAGAGTTTAAATAGTTTCCTTAGTCTCCATAATCCAAGGAGACAAGATCCACAAATTTAGGATCTCATAACCACTCAAGGAAAAAATTGAGAAAGCATCTCAACCAACTCATGAGACCCTTAACTTCCTCTTTGAGACTAGGAAACCACTTGTAATAAAGTGAGGAAGAGTCTAAACCAACTCATGAGACCCTTAACTTCCTCCTTAAGACTAGGAAACCAATTTCCCCTTAAAATTAAGAAACTAATTTGTGAGTTGGATTCTCAAAACTAATTTCCCTTTTTTACACTTAAATGAATAATATGTGAGATTCTCAAACTCACTTTAAGCATTAATCATGTTTCCAATGTGCATGACTAATACATGAGTTTCTCATACTCATTTTAAGTATTAATCGTTTTTTTAATTTAATTCATTCATTCATGAGCATTAATTATTCTTTGCCACCTATTATCAAACTTTTTAATGATTTATCCCATGGTGTATGTTAGCATCAGAGGTCACTCCTGGATTGCGGTAGGAGTGAGAATTAGGCCCATCAATTTAAATGTCACGATTTGTTGATAAAGGGTGATGGATGGAAGTAAACTCGGAACAATATCATTTTAACTCAGAAACTAGGTCGGGCATGCACAAGAAGATGAGGCCTTGATTCAATTTCAGGCAGTAAGTTGTAATAAGGGCGAGTAGGAGGAAGACTAATGTAAGGAAATATGAAGGATTTTTGTAGGCATTGGGCTTCCAACAACCTGTAGAAGAAAACTTTGAACACAAGAACCTCTTATATTCAAAAGCAAAAACACTAAAAGAATATAACAGTGCTATAATAAATCCTTTATCATAACACAGTCACGACGATTCATGTGAATAATTCAGTCATAAACTCTTTCAGTATGAGATCAAAACAAGATGAAAAAGAGAGATGCCTTACATTAAACAAGGAAATTTCATATACAGATACATAGCCAAGAAAACCAGTGCTTCATTAAAACATTACAGTCAGGAGCTCTGCTCTACCATCCATCCTTATAGAAATACAAAAACTGAGTATATATACTCAGAGAAATTCGCCCCCTTGGCATTAGGAGGGTAGGTGAGACATTAAAGTCTAACTTAGCATGCGCAGGTTCTTTATATCAGTCGAAGACATCCGATCGGCATGGCTCTTTTAGGAAAACCTACACACAAGACGACCTAGGGCAGACTGCCTGCCAGAACCTCCATGCCTTACATTCATGGCTTGAGCTGAGGTCTCAACCACCTGCTCAATATTCATTAACTTCTTTTTCCATGGAGGGTGGCCAAGACTGAAAACATAGAGAGAGACCCCATGTCCTTCGAAGTCTTGGTAGCCGAAATGTCGAAATGGCTTCCGGGTGCTTTTCGCATTTCGTGTTTCGGGGTTTCGAAATGCAGTAGGAGAGAGAGACCTTGTGTCCTTTGAGGTCTTGGTAGCCGAAATGTCGAAATGGCTCCTGGGCACTTTTTCTATTTCGTTTTTTGGGGTTTCGAAATGCAGTGGAAGAGAGAGACCTCGTGTCCTTTGAGGTCCCGGTAGCTTAAATGTTGAAATGGCTCTCGAGTGCTTTTTGCATTTCGTGTTTCAGGGTTTCGAAATGCAGTGGAAGAGAGAGATCATGAGTCCTTTAAGGTCTCGGTAGTCGAAATGCCGAAATGGATCCCGGGCGCTTTTTGCAGTTCGTGTTTCGGGGTTTTGAAATGTAGTGGAAGAGCGAGACCCCATGTCCTTTGAGGTCCTGGTAGCTGAAATGTCGAAATGGCTCACGGGCACTTTTACATTTCGCATTTTGTGTTTCAGGGATTCCCGATGTAGTGGAGGAGTGACCCCTTTGTCCTTTGAAGTCCCGGTAGTCGAAATGTCGAAATGGCTCCTGGGCGCTTTTCGCATTTCGCGTTTCGGGGTTTCGAAATGCAATGGAAGAGAGCGACCCGTTGTCCTTTGAAGTCTCGGTATCCGAAATGCCAAAATGGATCTCGGGCGATTTCACATTTCGCATTTCGGGTTTCGAGGATTCCCAATGCAGTGGAGGAGCAACCCCTTTGTCCTTNAAATGCAGTGGAAGAGCGAGACCCCATGTCCTTTGAGGTCTCGGTAGCTGAAATGTCGAAATGGCTCACGGGCGCTTTTACATTTCGCGTTTTGGGTTTCAGGGATTCCCGATGTAGTGGAGGAGTGACCCCTTTGTCCTTTGAAGTCTCGGTAGCCGAAATGTCGAAATGGCTCCTGGGCGCTTTTCGTATTTCGCATTTCATGGTTTCGAAATTGAATGGAAGAGAGCGACCCGTTGTCCTTTGAAGTCTCGGTATCCGAAATGCCAAAATGGATCTCGGGCG
>JZKD02S0750064.1:0-14870 GCA_000966675.3 Picea glauca
GGAGAGGCTTGGGGAGTGCTAGCACTCCCTGACAATGGGTAGGGGAGCGCTCCTCCACAAAACTGATTTTTTTTATGGTTTTTCCAATGGTAAAGGTCTTGTACTTCTTGCCAAGTGATTTTTCTTCTTCCAAACCATATTTGAGGTGTCTTTAAGTGTCTTTATGATGTCCTTATGGGAACGACATAGGCAATATGGCATCATACTATTCTATGACACTTGCAACACTTTTAGTCAATATGCGACACTTGCGGACAAGATGTGACACTTACAACACTCATAATGATGACACTTGCGACAATATCGAAGTGAGTAAATTTGAGGTGTAACAAAATCCTATCCGTAGATTAAGGGGGACAAGTGTCAATAGATCTTCTACTCCAAAATATTATCACACAGGGAAAAGAAGGAATTGAGAATTGAGATTCCCAAAGGTCGGATCCGCGAAGGAGATCCTAGTCGCAAGTTCAGGGCCATAGGTGGTAACATATCATTAACTCTATAAGATTGGAGTATGGAGGAAAGAGAGGATTGAGATTTAAAAACCTTGAAGTACAGGATCACAAATAGATCGTATTTGTTGATTCAGGAGGGGCAGATCTGGTCCGTGGATTTGTAAGGAGCAGATCTGAAGCATCCATTCATACAATATCATCAATATCATGAGATCAAAGATCCTATAGCATTTCAGGGATTGAAAGTGTGCAGACTTTAAAGGTTGTCACCCAAGGTCACATGCAAGGAAGGGGTTAGTGGAAAAGAGCTAGCACCCAAAATTTGAAGAGCGCGCAGACAGAGGTCACGAGTATCAAAGTACCTGCGCCTTAGGAGGAAAAGGGGCCTGTGAATAATTGATTTGGGTTCAATCAGGAGCCCAAAGAATCAATTCGACTCATATTGAAGAAATATCCTAGACCGGGAGGTCGCAGAACCCCAGGAGGGTAGGGGGGTTCCATCAGGTGGTATCAGAGCACATATTTTTTAATTTTTTTTGTAGCAGAGAGAAGAGAAAGGATATAGTCTGATACCAGGTGGTATCAGAGCCAAATATTTGGGAAGGAGATAATCCAATAACATCAGGTGGTATCAGAAGTTAAAGTTTTCCTGTAGACAGCAGGTAAAGGAAAGAAGGGTATTGATGCTCTGTTAGAAGGTTGTTGCACGCGTGACGCAACAAAAATTTAAACAACCAGGTGATCTATGAGAGAAGATGGAGATGCTCTGGGATGTAGAGTAATCCATATACTTTCTAGGAGGGCGAGTAGAAGGTGGAAATGGAAACTGAAGGCCATGAACGTGGTTGAAGAGAAGGCCACAAGAAGAAATGCAATCCAGAGATGGATCTGGAGCTCAATGAGATAAGAGCAAGGATGTAACAACTAGCATTGAAGATGTAGCAAGAGTCAAAGGTACATTGGAGGTACAAATGTCCTGTGAACAGGAAGGCAAAATGGCATGTTCAAAAGTTGTTGGCCAGAAAGCAGCAACAAAAATTGAGAAGGTGGCTGAGGGAATTAGAAAAGATCAGTGACACAGAGGAGGAACAAATTCGCATCTGTGAACCAGAAATTGGGAGACACCTCAGTGATGAGGAGGAGGTGAGATCAGATGAATATCTCATAAACTGCCAAGTAGGAAGAAATGGACTTTCAAGTTTCCAGGTGGGCAATAGAAAGAGATCGGTGGAAGGTCTCATATACTGCCAGGGCAGCAGTGTTGAAAGTTCAAATTGCCAGGTGGGCAATGGGATGGGATCGGTTGATCTCATATACTGCCAGGTGGGTAGAAGAGAAGTCCCAATTCACCAGGTGGGTAGGGGGAAAGGAACAAGACTGTCTAAAAGTCTCAGGAGCTCAGAAGTGGGTTCATGTCAACAAGAAGTGCTCATAGGTGAAGATTCATGTGTATTTGCAAACCATGTCAATGAATATGATGAAAAGTTAAATACTTTCATCATCAAAGAGGAAGATCAGAAGAGTATTTTGATCATTGGAGGGATCAACGAATTCCTACCAAACAACCAAGTAGAGGCTAATGCACATGATGAAAGTGAAGAAAAAAAAGTACAGCCAGCAAAAACTATCAAAGAGGAAGAGATGGAGTAGATACTTATGTCTATCCCAGCAGAAGGGGAAGAGCATTCATCCGAATTGGTCAAAATTTTTAGCCAGGAAGCTGAATAGGAGTTGACTGCAGCACTGGAGCTTGCAGCAGAAGAGGAAACAGACAGCATGTATTTTGCTAATATGTATGAGGAATTGGAAGCCCTAGAGAGAAGGGTAATGGTGCAAATCTTTCACATCCAATACGCTAGGTTGGAAACAAATGGAGGAGCATACCAGATCAGAGAATAGCTGGAAGGAGTTGGAGATGTACCAATAGAGGAGCTGACAGAAGAAACTGATATGTCAGAGGAGGGATCTGAGCAACAACTCGATGATGAGTCTACAGAACTGGAGTCTACAACAGGGTGGAAATATAATTCCACAAAAGAAAAATAAAACGACATGGGGGATCAATATGATCTACCCATTGATAAGAAAGTGTGGCAGAGAAGATTGTATAAGAAGAACCAGCCACTGGAGCATTTGGATAGGTTGATAGAGGAGATAAGGAAGTTGATGTTGAGGTCAGCACAAGAAGTAGTTAGCAAAGGGAAGCTGAACATAGGAGAACATGCAACAACAAAAGGAAAGGAGAAGAAGAAGCAACAACAACAACGACGACGACATAGCTGGAGAGGAGTAAGAGGCCAGCTCCAGAAGAGAGTTTGGGACCCAGGTGGATCCCAACACTGGAGAAGAGGAGCTCATGAGTAGAAGCTCATGAAAATTTCACAACAGTGGAGTATGATGCAGGAGCATTGCTCCACCTAGCAAATTCACCAGCACGCCAACACACATACGTGCAATGGAGAAAGGGAGAGGCACCGAACCTCCCATATTTAAATTTGAAATCTGATTTAATACAGATTTTGTGTTGTAAGGTTGTAAGGACTGAGCCATACCTTTGTACATGTAGTGGATGGGGTTGCCTTAAATGGTTTCCTATAGCAGGTCCAGATCATAGTCAGGTATGGATCAACATTTATGTAATGAGCCATAGGAAGTATGGTGTCGTAACTGAGACAGTGGTAGCACTAAGGCGGTGGAGAGAATAAAATCGTAGAGCCCTCTTTTGTAAAGAGATCTTGTATCAGATTTAAATAAAGAACAAGGAGAAACAAAACTCAAAGTAGAGCTAGTTTAGAAGATCTTGAGAGAACTGGGACTCTATTGAACTCTAGTTTTTTGTAAACATCTGTGTAGACACACAGAGATAATAGAAAAGGATTTTTTTCTGCACATGGTGTGTTTGTATGTTTGTGTTTATTGTTAATATTTTATATGTCTTTCACGTTTTGAATGTATGAATTAGTGAAGTAGTGAATAAGTTTCAATTGTTTCTCTTCTTTGAGTTTTGAGTGCAAGGAGTGCATTGATAGAGGTGAGTTAACCTTAGAGAAGCTAAGGAGAGATATCATTGAACCTTCATCAGCAGAAGTGCAAGGAGTGCACAGAAAGAACTATGTGTTGAGTTCATAAAAAGACAGAGTTACATAACACTCTGTAAGGAGAAGCTCTGCAAGGTGTGCATCAAGTAAGGAGAATGCTAGGAGGGCAAGAAGAATTATTTTTAAGAAATCCTTCGAATCTGAGTTTGACGAAATCCCAAAAACGCAAGGAGTGCATGGGAGATCAAAATCTTTGAGGGGATCAATATTTGAAGGGATAACGCAAGGAGTGCATGGGAAGCGTACTTATTCTAAGTCCTAAAGCTCAGAAGAGACAACGCATTCAAGAGAGTAAACGAGACCCAAGATAGTCGAGTTCGCAGGAGAAATTTCAAAGGCCGAAACCTTTGAACACTGACAAAAATCTTCTAAGTCGTAAGAATTCAAAAGCTCAAGAGGAGGAGTGACAAAAACCGCCAGATCAGTTTTGGAAGGGATCCTGGACCGTTATATTTACGTCCAGTGAACGAAGGAAGCGTGGAGGAGAGGAACAAACCTAATTCGTTGGATTTGAGCACAAAGGACCAACAACTGTTGGATCTGGACATAAGTGCACGAGATTTAACCCTTGTGTGCGCAGGAGAGTGGACTTGTCAAAGTCCCAAAGTCTCGAAGTGAGCAGGGACCTTCCATCATTTTGGAATATGCATGGCGTGAATCCATCAATTTTGGGTGGAAACGCTCCAGGAGGAATGAGCGCACAAAAGTTGAAACTTCTGAAGTCCTGAAGAGCCGAAGGGCTGGAAGGAATCTGAACTGTCAGATTCAGAGGAACACGTGTCAGCAAATCGTAATATCAAGAGAAAGATGAAGGATGGAATGTTGAAATACCCAAATCCTGAAGCACCAGAGAGCCGAAGCTCCAAAGCATCGTGGAGCCAAAGACCCGAAGTGAATCTAGACCATCAGATCTAGAAAAGGTACATGGCAAAAGATCGTGAACTCTGAGTGAAATCATTCCTGGAGAATGCGAAGGAGAAGGGTTTGAAATCGCTGAAGCCCGAACACTCATCCATTGGTCATGGTTGGACAGGTGTCACCAGATCGTGAACTTCAAAGGATCGTATTCTACGGTTTTTTGAGAATTTGATATTCAGAAAGTTTCTGAAGTGCCGAAGCCGAAGCATTCAGGATCGTTGATCCCAAAGGGAGCACATGGATCATTTATTTGTGAAGGGATGCATGGAGGGTAGAGACTCACTCTGTTGGATAATCGTCCGATCAAGGAGGACAGGTGTCAGAGGATCCGACGCTTCGGAAGGATTCACTCCAGAGTTTTGTACATGGTGGTTGATATTTGAGATCGTCGAAGGCCGAAGTCCCGAGCAGATGACAGTCATTGATCTGGAAGCGGAGGACAGACGTTGATCTGGAAGCGAACGTGTGGAACCACATCTGGAATTCTAGGTATGGAGCACTTCGGAGGAAAGCAGAGGATGAAAGAACCAAAGTCCCGAAGGAGATCTCAATCATTGATAGAGGAGGAGGTCGAAAGACCATTGATTTGGTTGAGGAGGCCAAAGTCCTAAAGTGGGATCATAACCGTTGATTGGGGAGGATACATGTCAACAGATCTTCCACTCCGGAAGATAACCAGTCAGCAATGGCGAGGGTTTGAGAATTAATATTCCTGAAGGCCGGATTCATGGAGGAAATCCTAGCCGAAGATTAAGGGGGACAAGTGTCGATAGATCTTCTACTTCGAAATATTATCACATAGAGAAAAGAAGGAATTGAGAATTGAGATTCCCGAAGGCTGGATCCACAGAGGAGATCCTGGAGGGGCAGATATGGTCTGTGGATTTGGAAGGGGAATATCTTAAGCATCCGTTCAAACAATATCGTCAAGATCGTGAGATCGAAGATCCTATAAAATTTTGGGGATTTAAAGTGTGCAAACTTTAAAGGTCATCGCCCAAGGTCACATGTAAGGAAAGGGTTACTGGAAAAGAGCTAGCGCCCGCAATTTGAAGAGCGCGCAAACAGAGATCGCAGGTATCACAAGACCTGTGCCTTAGGAGGAAAAGGGGTTTGTGCATAATTAATTTGGGTTCAATCAGGATCCCAAAGAGTCAATTTGACTCAGATTGAAGAAATATCCTAGACCAAGAGGTCGCGGAACCCCAGGAGGGTAGGGAGGTTGCATCAGGTGGTATCATAGCATAGATTTTTTTATTTTATTTTTTTTCTGTAGCAGAGAGCAGAGAAAGGATATACTCTGATACCAGGTGGTATCAAAGCCAGATTTTGTTTGCAGACAATAGACAAGAGGGAGACAATAAAATGAGATAATATGATAACATCAGGTGGTATCATAAGTTAAATTTTTCCTGTAGACAGCAGGTAAAGGAAAGCAGGGTACTGATGCTTTGTGAGAAGGTTGGTGCACACGTGCAGCAGCAAAAATTTAAACAGCCAGGTGAGCTGTGAGAGAATATGGAGGTGCTCTCACATGTATAGTAATCCATAGACGTGTCAGGAGGGCAGGTAAAAGGTGGAAATGGTTTTTGAAGGCCATGAGCATGATCGAAGAGAAGGCCACAAGCATAAATGAAATCCAGAGATGGATCTAGAGCTCAATGAGATAAGAGCAAGGATGGAACAACTAGCATTGAAGATGCAGCAAGAGACAAAGGTACACTGGAGGTACGAATGTCCTCTAAACAAGAAGGCAAAAAGGTCTGTTCAAAAGTTGTTGGCCAAAAAGCAGCAACAAGAATTGAGAAGGTGGTTGAGGGAATTAGAAAACCTCAGTGACATAAAGGAGGAACAGATACACATCTATGAACTAGAAATTGGGAGACACCTCAGTGATGAAGAAGAGGTGAGATCAGATGAAGATATCATAAACTGCCAGGTAGGCAGAAATGGACTTTCAAGTTGCCAGGTGGGTAATAGAAAGAGATCAGTGAAAATTCTCATATACTGTTAGGGGAGCAGTGTTGAAAGTTCAAATTTCCAGGTGAGCAATGGGATGGGATCGGTTGATCTCATAGATTGCCAAGTGGGCAGAAGAGAAGTCCCAATTCACCAGGTGGACAGGGGGAAAGGAACGAGACTATTTGAAAGTCTCAGGAGCTTAGAAGTGAGTTCATGTCGGCAAGGAGTGCTCATAGGTGAAGATTCGTGTGGATTTTCATACCATGTGAATGAATATGATGAGAATTTAAATACTTTCACCATCAAAGAGGAAGATCAGAATAGTATTTTGATCATTGGAGGGATTAAAGAATTCCTACCAAACAGCCAAGTAAAGGCTAGTGCACATGATGAAAGTGCAGTAACAGAAGGATAGCCGACAGAAACTGTCAAAGAGGAGGAGATGGAGCACACACTGACGTCTACCCCAGCAGAAGGAGAAGAGCATCCAGCCGAATTGCTCAAAATTTTCAGCTAGGAAGCTGAACAGGAGATGATTGTAGCACTGGAGCCTGCAACAAAAGAGGAAACAGACAGCATGGATTTTGTTGATCTGTATGAGGAATTGGAAGCTCTAGAGAGAAGGGTAATGGTGCAAAGATTTCACATCCAAAAGGCTAGGTTGGAAACAGATGGGGGAGCATACCATCTCAGAGAATAACTGGAAGGAGTTGGAGATGTACCAACAGAGGAGATGACAGAAGAAACCTATATGTCAGAGGAGGGATATGAGTAGCAACTCGGTGATGAGACTGCAGAATTTGAGTCTGTTGCAGGGTGGCAATATAATTCCACAAAAGAAAAATAAAACAACATGGAGGATCAATATGATCTAGCCATTGATAAGAAAGTGCAACAGAGAAGACTGTATAAGAAGAGCCAGCCACTGGAGCAGCTAGACAGGGTGATAGAGGAGATAAGGAAGATGATGTTGAGGTCATCGCAAGAAGCAGTCAGCAAAGGGAAATTGAACATAGGAGAACCTTCAACAACAATAGGAAAGGAGAAGAGTAAGAAATAGCAGCAGCAACAGTAGCATAGCTGGAGAGGAGAAAGAGGACAACTCCAGAAGAGAGTTTGGGACCCAAGTGGATTCCAACACTAGATAAGAGGAGCTCATGAGCAGGACCTCATGAAATTTTCACAGCACTGGAGTATGATGCAGGCTCATCTCTCCACCTCAGCAAATGCACCAACATGGAAACACACAGATGTGTAATGGAGAAAGGGAGAGGCACCAACCCTCCCATTTTTAAATTCGAAATCTGATCCAATATGGATTTTGTATTGTAAGGTTGTAAAGATCGAGCCATACCTTTGTACATGTAGTGGATGGGGTTGCCTTAAATGGTTGGTTGTACCAGATCCAAATCGTAGACAGGTCTGGATCAACATTTATGTAATGATCCATAGGAATTATGGTGTCGTAATTGAGGCAGTGTTAGAACTAAGGTGGTGGAGAGAATAAACTCGTAGAGCCCTCTTTTGTGAAGAGATATTGTATCATATTTCAAGGGAGAACAAGGAGAAGCAGAACTCGAGAGGGGTCTGATAGAAAAATCAGAACTCAGAGTAGAGTTAGGTTAGGAGAGCTTGAGAGAACTGGGACTCTGTTGAAGTCCAGTTTTTTGTAAACATCTGTATAGACACACAGAGATAATAGAAAAGAAGTTTTTCCTGCACATGGTGTGTTTGTATGTTTGTGTTTATTGTTAAGATTTTATATGTCATTCACGTTTTGAATGTATGAATTGGTGAAGTAGTGAATAAGTTTCAATTGTTTCTCTTCTTTGATTTTTGAGTGAAAAGAGTGCACATTGTCCGCAAGGAGTGCGTTGACAGAGGTGAGTTAACCTCAGACAATCTAAGGAGAGATAATGTTGAACCTTCATCAGCAAAATTGCAAGGAGTGCACAGAAAGAACTCTGTGTTGAGTTCACAAAAAGATAAAGGTATTGAACACTCTGTAAGGAGAATCTCCGCAATGTGTGCATCGATTAAGGAGAACACCAGGAGGGCAAGAAGAATTTATTTTCAAGAAATCCTTCAAATCTGAGTTTGATGAAATCCCAGAAACGTAAGGAGTGCGTGGGAGTTCGAAATCTTCGAGGGGATCAAGATCAAAAGGGATAATGCAAGGAGTGCATGGGAATCGGATTTATTCTAAGTCCTAAATCTCATAAGAGACAATGCATTCAAGAGCATAAACGAGACCCAAGATAGTCGGGTTCGCAGGAGAAAGTTCAAAGGCCGAAACCTTTGAACACTGACAAAAATATTCTAAGTCAGAAGAAGTCAAAAGATCAAGAGGAGGAGTGACATCAACCGTTAGATCGGTCGTGGAAGGGAGCCTGGACCGTTAGATCTACGTCCAACGAACAAAGGAAGCACAAAGGAGAGGAACAAACCCAATCTATTGGATATGAGCATAGAGCACCAACAACCATTGGATCTGGAGGTAAGTGCATGAGACTTAACCCTTGTGTGCACAGGAGAGTGGACTGATCAAAGTCCCGAAGTGAGCAAGGACAGTCCATAATTTGGGAAGACGCATGGCGGAAATCCATCAATTTTGGGTGGAAACGCTCCGGGAGGAACGAGTGCACAAAAGTTGAAACTTTTAAAGTCTCAAAGAGTCGAAGGGACAGAGGGAATATGAACCGTCAGATTTAGAGGAACATGTGTCGGTGAATCGTAATATCAAGAGAAAGACGAAGGATGGAATGTTGAAACACCCGAAGACAGAAGCATTGAAGAGCCAAAGAGATAAAGCATCGGGGAGCCAAAGACCCGAAGAGAATCTAGACCATTAGATCTAGAAAGGGTACGTGGCGAAAGATCGTGAACTCTGGGTGAAATCATTCCGGGAGAACCCGAAGGAGAAGGGTTTAAAATCGTCAAAGCCTGAATAGTAGAATCGGGTGATAGCCATTGATCTGGGTTGGACAGGTGTCACCAGATCGTGAACTTCAGAGGATCGTACTCCGGGTTTTATTGAGAAGTTGAGTTTCNAAGGGATCCTGGACCGTTATATTTACGTCCAGTGAACGAAGGAAGCGTGGAGGAGAGGAACAAACCTAATTCGTTGGATTTGAGCACAAAGGACCAACAACTGTTGGATCTGGACATAAGTGCACGAGATTTAACCCTTGTGTGCGCAGGAGAGTGGACTTGTCAAAGTCCCAAAGTCTCGAAGTGAGCAGGGACCTTCCATCATTTTGGAATATGCATGGCGTGAATCCATCAATTTTGGGTGGAAACGCTCCAGGAGGAATGAGCGCACAAAAGTTGAAACTTCTGAAGTCCTGAAGAGCCGAAGGGCTGGAAGGAATCTGAACTGTCAGATTCAGAGGAACACGTGTCAGCAAATCGTAATATCAAGAGAAAGATGAAGGATGGAATGTTGAAATACCCAAATCCTGAAGCACCAGAGAGCCGAAGCTCCAAAGCATCGTGGAGCCAAAGACCCGAAGTGAATCTAGACCATCAGATCTAGAAAAGGTACATGGCAAAAGATCGTGAACTCTGAGTGAAATCATTCCTGGAGAATGCGAAGGAGAAGGGTTTGAAATCGCTGAAGCCCGAACACTCATCCATTGGTCATGGTTGGACAGGTGTCACCAGATCGTGAACTTCAAAGGATCGTATTCTACGGTTTTTTGAGAATTTGATATTCAGAAAGTTTCTGAAGTGCCGAAGCCGAAGCATTCAGGATCGTTGATCCCAAAGGGAGCACATGGATCATTTATTTGTGAAGGGATGCATGGAGGGTAGAGACTCACTCTGTTGGATAATCGTCCGATCAAGGAGGACAGGTGTCAGAGGATCCGACGCTTCGGAAGGATTCACTCCAGAGTTTTGTACATGGTGGTTGATATTTGAGATCGTCGAAGGCCGAAGTCCCGAGCAGATGACAGTCATTGATCTGGAAGCGGAGGACAGACGTTGATCTGGAAGCGAACGTGTGGAACCACATCTGGAATTCTAGGTATGGAGCACTTCGGAGGAAAGCAGAGGATGAAAGAACCAAAGTCCCGAAGGAGATCTCAATCATTGATAGAGGAGGAGGTCGAAAGACCATTGATTTGGTTGAGGAGGCCAAAGTCCTAAAGTGGGATCATAACCGTTGATTGGGGAGGATACATGTCAACAGATCTTCCACTCCGGAAGATAACCAGTCAGCAATGGCGAGGGTTTGAGAATTAATATTCCTGAAGGCCGGATTCATGGAGGAAATCCTAGCCGAAGATTAAGGGGGACAAGTGTCGATAGATCTTCTACTTCGAAATATTATCACATAGAGAAAAGAAGGAATTGAGAATTGAGATTCCCGAAGGCTGGATCCACAGAGGAGATCCTGGAGGGGCAGATATGGTCTGTGGATTTGGAAGGGGAATATCTTAAGCATCCGTTCAAACAATATCGTCAAGATCGTGAGATCGAAGATCCTATAAAATTTTGGGGATTTAAAGTGTGCAAACTTTAAAGGTCATCGCCCAAGGTCACATGTAAGGAAAGGGTTACTGGAAAAGAGCTAGCGCCCGCAATTTGAAGAGCGCGCAAACAGAGATCGCAGGTATCACAAGACCTGTGCCTTAGGAGGAAAAGGGGTTTGTGCATAATTAATTTGGGTTCAATCAGGATCCCAAAGAGTCAATTTGACTCAGATTGAAGAAATATCCTAGACCAAGAGGTCGCGGAACCCCAGGAGGGTAGGGAGGTTGCATCAGGTGGTATCATAGCATAGATTTTTTTATTTTATTTTTTTTCTGTAGCAGAGAGCAGAGAAAGGATATACTCTGATACCAGGTGGTATCAAAGCCAGATTTTGTTTGCAGACAATAGACAAGAGGGAGACAATAAAATGAGATAATATGATAACATCAGGTGGTATCATAAGTTAAATTTTTCCTGTAGACAGCAGGTAAAGGAAAGCAGGGTACTGATGCTTTGTGAGAAGGTTGGTGCACACGTGCAGCAGCAAAAATTTAAACAGCCAGGTGAGCTGTGAGAGAATATGGAGGTGCTCTCACATGTATAGTAATCCATAGACGTGTCAGGAGGGCAGGTAAAAGGTGGAAATGGTTTTTGAAGGCCATGAGCATGATCGAAGAGAAGGCCACAAGCATAAATGAAATCCAGAGATGGATCTAGAGCTCAATGAGATAAGAGCAAGGATGGAACAACTAGCATTGAAGATGCAGCAAGAGACAAAGGTACACTGGAGGTACGAATGTCCTCTAAACAAGAAGGCAAAAAGGTCTGTTCAAAAGTTGTTGGCCAAAAAGCAGCAACAAGAATTGAGAAGGTGGTTGAGGGAATTAGAAAACCTCAGTGACATAAAGGAGGAACAGATACACATCTATGAACTAGAAATTGGGAGACACCTCAGTGATGAAGAAGAGGTGAGATCAGATGAAGATATCATAAACTGCCAGGTAGGCAGAAATGGACTTTCAAGTTGCCAGGTGGGTAATAGAAAGAGATCAGTGAAAATTCTCATATACTGTTAGGGGAGCAGTGTTGAAAGTTCAAATTTCCAGGTGAGCAATGGGATGGGATCGGTTGATCTCATAGATTGCCAAGTGGGCAGAAGAGAAGTCCCAATTCACCAGGTGGACAGGGGGAAAGGAACGAGACTATTTGAAAGTCTCAGGAGCTTAGAAGTGAGTTCATGTCGGCAAGGAGTGCTCATAGGTGAAGATTCGTGTGGATTTTCATACCATGTGAATCAATATGATGAGAATTTAAATACTTTCACCATCAAAGAGGAAGATCAGAATAGTATTTTGATCATTGGAGGGATTAAAGAATTCCTACCAAATAGCCAAGTAAAGGCTAGTGCACATGATGAAAGTGCAGTAACAGAAGGATAGCCGACAGAAACTGTCAAAGAGGAGGATATGTTGCACACACTGACGTCTACCCCAGCAGAAGGAGAAGAGCATCCAGCCGAATTGCTCAAAATTTTCAGCTAGGAAGCTGAACAGGAGATGATTGCAGCACCGGAGCCTGCAACAAAAGAGGAAATAGACAGCATGGATTTTGTTGATCTGTATGATGAATTGGAAGCTCTAGAGAGAAGGGTAATGGTGCAAATATTTCACATCCAAAAGGCTAGGTTGGAAACAGATGGGGGAGCATACCATCTCAGATAACAACTGGAAGGAGTTGGAGATATACCAACAGAGGAGATGACAGAAGAAACCTATATGTCAGAGGAGGGATATGAGTAGCAACTCGGTGATGAGACTGCAGAATTTGAGTCTGTTGCAGCATGGCAATATAATTCCACAAAAGAAAAATAAAACGACATGGAGGATCAATATGATCTACCCATTGATAAGAAAGTGCAACAGAGAAGACTGTATAAGAAGAGCCAGCCACTGGAGCAGCTAGACAGGGTGATAGAGAAGATAAGGAATATGATGTTGAGGTCATCGCAAGAAGCAGTCAGCAAAGGGAAATTGAACATAGGAGAACCTTCAACAACAATAGGAAAGGAGAAGAATAAGAAATAGCAGCAGCAACAGTAGCATAGCTGGAGAGGAGAAAGAGGACAACTCCAGAAGAGAGTTTGGGACCCAAGTGGATTCCAACACTAGATAAGAGGAGCTCATGAGCAGGAGCTCATGAAATTTTCACAGCACTGGAGTATGATGCAGGCTCATCTCTCCACCTCAGAAAATGCACCAACATGGAAACACACAGATGTGTAATGGAGAAAGGGAGAGGCACCAACCCTCCCATTTTTAAATTTGAAATCTGATCCAATATGGATTTTGTGTTGTAAGGTTGTAAAGATCGAGCCATACCTTTGTACATGTAGTGAATGGGGTTGCCTTAAATGGTTGGCTGTAGCAGATCCAGATCGTAGACAGGTCTGGATCAACATTTATGTAATGATCCGTAGGAATTATGGTGTCGTAATTGAGGCAGTGTTAGAACTAAGGTGGTGGAGAGAATAAACTCGTAGAGCCCTCTTTTGTGAAGAGATCTTGTATCATATTTCAAGGGAGAACAAGGAGAAGCAGAACTCGAGAGGGGTCTGATAGAAAAAGCAGAACTCGGAGTAGAGTTAGGTTAGGAGAGCTTGAGAGAACTGGGACTCTGTTGAAGTCCAGTTTTTTGTAAACATCTGTATAGACACACATAGATAATAGAAAATAAGTTTTTCCTGCACATGGTGTGTTTGTATGTTTGTGTTTATTGTTAAGATTTTATATGTCATTCACGTTTTGAATGTATGAACTGGTGAAGTAGTGAATAAGTTTCAATTGTTTCTCTTCTTTGAGTTTTGAGTGAAAAGAGTGCACATTGTCCGCAAGGAGTGCGTTGACAGAGGTGAGTTAACCTCAGACAATCTAAGGAGAGATAATGTTGAACCTTCATCAGCAAAATTGCAAGGAGTGCACAGAAAGAACTCTGTGTTGAGTTCACAAAAAGATAAAGGTATTGAACACTCTGTAAGGAGAATCTCCGCAATGTGTGCATCGATTAAGGAGAACACCAGGAGGGCAAGAAGAATTTATTTTCAAGAAATCCTTCAAATCTGAGTTTGATGAAATCCCAGAAACGTAAGGAGTGCGTGGGAGTTCGAAATCTTCGAGGGGATCAAGATCAAAAGGGATAATGCAAGGAGTGCATGGGAATCGGATTTATTCTAAGTCCTAAATCTCATAAGAGACAATGCATTCAAGAGCATAAACGAGACCCAAGATAGTCGGGTTCGCAGGAGAAAGTTCAAAGGCCGAAACCTTTGAACACTGACAAAAATATTCTAAGTCAGAAGAAGTCAAAAGATCAAGAGGAGGAGTGACATCAACCGTTAGATCGGTCGTGGAAGGGAGCCTGGACCGTTAGATCTACGTCCAACGAACAAAGGAAGCACAAAGGAGAGGAACAAACCCAATCTATTGGATATGAGCATAGAGCACCAACAACCATTGGATCTGGAGGTAAGTGCATGAGACTTAACCCTTGTGTGCACAGGAGAGTGGACTGATCAAAGTCCCGAAGTGAGCAAGGACAGTCCATAATTTGGGAAGACGCATGGCGGAAATCCATCAATTTTGGGTGGAAACGCTCCGGGAGGAACGAGTGCACAAAAGTTGAAACTTTTAAAGTCTCAAAGAGTCGAAGGGACAGAGGGAATATGAACCGTCAGATTTAGAGGAACATGTGTCGGTGAATCGTAATATCAAGAGAAAGACGAAGGATGGAATGTTGAAACACCCGAAGACAGAAGCATTGAAGAGCCAAAGAGATAAAGCATCGGGGAGCCAAAGACCCGAAGAGAATCTAGACCATTAGATCTAGAAAGGGTACGTGGCGAAAGATCGTGAACTCTGGGTGAAATCATTCCGGGAGAACCCGAAGGAGAAGGGTTTAAAATCGT
>JZKD02S0750097.1:26573-40768 GCA_000966675.3 Picea glauca
CCTTTTCACACCTCAAAGGAGTTACATAATCACCCAATGCTATGCTATAAAAAGCCATGAAGAAACATCATTTTCTCAAGGAATTTCATGTATTGTTATGTTGCTAAGATTGTTACGGACTCATTCTTTGACAATAACACATTGGCACCATTTCATAGAGCCATTCACCTCTCCATTGAGTGAATGTGCTTGGAGTTCTTTCACCATCATTCTCATTTTCTTATTGTAAGAAGAGCAAGTTTGTGAGGACAGAAGAGCCTTCCTTTGGAGGAAGAAGGGACTCATAGTCCCCTTTCTTCATTGTGCTTTGATTTCATCAATTGATCAACCTAAAAACATTGGTGATATTGGTACTTTTGTTTTTGTTATTTCTTTATCCATATGCTCATAGTTTTAGTTTGTTTTAATTTAATTCTTGCTTATAGTTTTGTTTTATTTTCTCTAACTCTTTCCTCTACAGCTGTCATGCTCTGCAAGACCCAACAGGGCATGTAAGCACCCTTTATTTGCTCACCAAGGTGACGAATTGGGTGCAAACACCTAGGTCTGTCCCTGTGCCAACAAATGGTTATGTTGCCGAGACATGAAACTTTGATTGCTAGGAACTGAGAAGAAGAAGCTTTGTGCAAAGATTCATCCTGAAATTGTGAAATCTCTGTGCATGGATCTATGCCCTATTGTGCAGTGATACACTTGATCTAAAAATCTTTGTGCTGAAGAAGGAAGGACAGATATGAAGAAAAGAAGTAAGATCTTCAAGAAAAGAGGTTCATACTGAAGAAAATAAGTAATATCTGTAAGCTTTGTGCTCCGATAAAGGTAAGAATAGTTAAAAGTTCTTAGATCTTGAAGCTTTGTGCCCTGTAGAACTAAAAGAACTGAAAATTTTTGTTTCTAAAGTATGGATTTAGGTATGCTTGATAGATTTTTTCGTAGCTTGAAAATTAGGGAATTATTATATGAAAGAATATTTGATATGAATAGATATGATAAGAATAATGAAAGATATGTTATACCTATGCATAGAAAGAATTTTTGGACTAACCAATGTATGTCAGATCCTAGAAAGAAATTTTTGCAGGATAGCCATTATGACCTATTATCGCACAGTTTGTAGGGTAGGTTTAAGTAGCTTGAAGGCAAGGCTCAAATTGGTGTAACAGGAGCTTTCCCACCCACTGTCACCTCGATGGGGATCTCTTTCTATTTAGGGTGGCTAATCCCAAGGGAGACGTCCCTAGTAATCTGGGGTTCTGAAGGAAAAGGATCAGGGTGTAAGGCTCGAAGGTTGAGGTAAGATTTCCCTTCACAGATTACTGCCAAAAGGATAGTCAAAGAAGATATATTTCACTGAAAGAGCACATGTTTGCAAGACAAGGCAAATGGAACTAAAATGTGCATACAATGATTAGTACTTCAAAATATCAATGACTATCTTTAATACACATGAGCAATAATGAAAGTAATTATTGACGAAGTCAATGATTGCAATTTAAAGCTAAGACTTATAATACCACTTCCTCAATAAATACAAAATGATACTTGCATTCAATGTATAAAAATCAATCCTTTTTATATCACAATGCAATAAATCTGCTCATACATAAATATTGTTGATGCGTCACTATGCAGATTGAGGGTGACGTCAGCCCTATTTCTGGTTGGTTTTAGCTAGACAAATAAGTGGACTTTTTGTTAAACAAGCCAATGAAAATTTACTCAACACTTAAATGTTAATAAAACCACAACGTTTCACACTAGACAAGGGTTAAAAAGAGGCTTGACGTCATCAATATTGTTGCTGCTACAAAGGTGACATCGGCCCTAATTTAGGTTAATTTGAGAGGCAAAGAGGTGGACGTTTTGCAAACTAAACCAATGAAAAATTTCAACACATCCATGCCAATTGCTAGGTGACAACGCCATAACATTCTATACCAAGCAAGAGATCAAATAGGCTTGACGTCACTAGCTAGTTAGGGTTAGTAAAAGTGCTAGGGTTAGTTAGGGTTTCAATTCAACAGTGTTTAAAAGATTGTTTTGAGCACAAAAAACTCAACGTTTTAGGATTTAGACTAGTGCCTTGGGTTAATGGATTCAAATGGAGAGAGAGACTAATGAATTAGGAGAATCTAAATCTAAGGATGGGAGAGCTAGGCTTTGTAGTGCTGCAAAAGGAGGGCCACAAAGTCAAAACCCTAAGGGGAGGAGGATCATTCCGATGTTGCAAAAGAAAGGCCTCATGCTCCTCCCTCTTTCCTTAGAAATCTTTGGCAAAACGACTAGCTTCAAAATATAAGTCTAGGGCTGAAAAGTGTTTCTTGGGGACAAGGCTTTTCAAACCCTAAGAGTCAAACCCTAGGTGTAAACTCAATTAGGCCTAGGACGTCCTCTTTTTTTCAACTTATATCCAAAACTAACTCAGAAAAAAGAATGGCTAGTGTAGCTATGGCTAGGCTAAACCTTCTTTAATCAATGGCTAAACAAGTTTTAATCATGGGGACATGAAGCAACGACCTACTTGTGTGTTTTCTCCCTAGGGTTTCAATGATTAAGCATAATAATAACAATGTAATTATTCATGTAAGATATTTAATCAACAACCATTCAATCAAGAAGTTTTGATTGAGAAAAACACTTACAAATTCATGAAAATCTTATCAAACCCTAGTTGTAACACCTTCCAATGACAAAAACACCATATGCATGCCAAAGATAATCCTCCCAAGTGTAGTGCCTCAACTCCAAGAGCTAATAACAAGACAAAAGACTAAAAGTATCACTCTCACAAGAGAGCAAGTTATGTTATCCTAAAATGAGGCTCAACGTCCTCAATATATATCATCCTCATGACCTTTAATTAAAAAATAGGTCATTAAAAACAATCGACAAGGCTGACTTAACAATATTTCATTATTTGTCACACGAAATGCTAAAAATGTCAAAATAGAGATAAAAAGGGAGACGTCAGGCCCCTCTGAGGGAGACGTTGGCCCTTTTTGGGCATGATCATCATCCAGAAGGAAAAACGTTGGCCCTCTTGGGGATCCTGCAACCTGCCACATGTGCCAAGCAAGCCCAGCACACTGTCATCTACTCCAGAAAATGTCCAGCCTATCCTGGGTGGCGTCCTATCCATCAAAGCCATCATCCCATCTGCAGGGGCTGATCCCCCATAGGTCAAATCTCTGCCACAGTGTCTTGGTGAGGGCGCCCTTCTTTCTTCTTCATGCAGAGGCTCATCATGACGTTGTCCTACCTCTGCCATCTTAGCAACCATCTGATGGGCTCTTCAGCCCCATGGAGGTCCGAGCTAATCATCTCCCCATGTGTACCGGTCCTATGGTACCTGTCCATCGGGTATGGTCCTGCACATCAAAGAATACGCCCTCCATGGGCTCATTAGTCCTAGACATCATAGCAATGTAAATCATATCTCATTATTAAAGTTATCAAATATATGCATGAAATCCCTAACATATCATCTAAGAGCTCAAAGACATTACACAGATCTACTATACAAAGCTAAGGAAACCAAAAGGACAACCTATTGGGCTAATACCCACAAGAGATGGAAAGTTACCTCAAAAGATCATTCAAGCCATGTTTAATGAGGTGATATGGTTTTTAGGGATGTCTAGTCACAGTAAGACCAAGGGCAGGTGTCGTCTGTGGGTTCATATGTGGGTGCCTTTGTAGGAGGCAAGTTGTACCCGTCATGGATGCATTTTTTTCCAAGCCCTTTATTGCCTTATCTTTATTTTATTGCTTTTCTTTCTTTTTACTTCAAGGTCTGATGAAGAGGACACTACCTTGGCTTGGTGGCCAGAGCTGACAGCGTTGCCCACTGGTATCTTCACAGAAATGATAAGGCTGGCTCGTGATGAGACCCCTTTTCCTTTGGCCATGCAACCAAAGGTCACGGCCCTGGCTTGGTGACCAGATGGTGGCAATGTCATACTGCTAAATACCTATGAACATAATGGGCCAGCTCATGATGAGACCTCCCATCCTCTTGGTTAGGTCTTGTTTTTATTATTATCATTTTTCTTAGGGTCCCTTCAGTTTCTTATTGAGAGGCTTTTTATTTCCTTCTCATGGATCCCCTGGGTGAAGCATCTCTAGGTTTTATTTCTTATGGATTTTATCTTTTACCAGCTGCTTTTAAGCCCTGGGCCTTTAGCCCCTTCTTCCCACAAGACAATATGTAACCCTCAGGTCATCCCAATGGCCAGACTAGGGGAATGGGATGGATGAGCGGGGTATAAGATGTAAATATGATAAGATGGTGGGAGAGGACGATGGCTCTGTAAATTCCCTTTGGTGGCTAACCAAAACCCATGAATATCAAATCGCTAAGTTACCCAATCAATCACCCCAACAATGGTCAAGTGGATTAGTGTAAGATCCAAGCAGTCATCAGAAATGAAAGGAACCTAATGCATATATAAGAAGGTTATAACAATCAAATATGACACATACCATGATACCTCATACCAATTACCTCATGGAGCAAGTGCCCTCTCCGATGCAAGCCCAGGCCGGTGGTGATGGAAGCTGCTACTGCTGACAGGAGAAGTCTGGTGGATAAGAAGAAAGATGGGCCCTCAAGGGCCATTCTCAAGTCAATCCTGCTCTCAGTACTCCATGTCTAGGACCATGTGGGCCTCGAGACATGATCTTTTATTTATCTCTAGATATCGGGGATAACATGACCCTAGCAAGCAATACAAGAATAGTTGGGGATGATTGAAGAGAAAGAGAGGATTTACTCTTTGTTACAGTTGCAGAAGACTAGGACATCTTGCTAAGGAATGCCTTGGGAGAAACCCTAGTTTCCTCTTTTGTAAGGCTATGGACCATAAAGTACTGGATTTCCCTAGAATGATTACTAGGCTTGAAAATATGAATATGGAGCAAGTAAACCCTGAAGGATATCAAGAGACTAAGATTATATAAGAACCCCATAAAGAATCAGAGTTTATGTTGTTGAAAACGAAAGAAACCCTGGATGAACATAAAGATGCTAGTTTGTTAGAGATCCTCAAAGCAAAGGAGAAAATCGAAGTAAGAATAGTTGACTTCGACATTGACTGTGATTTGGATGAGGGAACACAAATGAACATTATGGCAGAAAGTACTTGGGAAACCCTAGGAAGGCCTACTATGGTTGCTTCACTAAGATTACCCAGATAGCTATGAGTACCCATGGAGCTTCGACAGAGGAAGAATTCGAAGTTATTAAATTTATTAAGGACTATGCCCCATTTCTAGCTTTGTTAGGCAAGATATAGATTGAAAAAGACCAGATCTAGAGAAAAGAAGAAAAGGAAGCCCTAGAACAGAAAAAGAAAGAAGTTGTGGAATTTATGACTAGAAAGATTGCTTACTTGATGGAAGAACAAGAGAACATATCTAAGCTATTGAACACCAGGGACTTGGATGTCAAAGCTATAAGAGCATTAGAGGAAACACAGAAGATTGGAATACCTAATCCATATGATGAAGGTGTATTACCCTTGGATCTGAAGAAAGAATCTCAGCATCATGAAGTGACTATGTCAGGAGAAGATAAGAATCAAAATGGAAAAAGGATGACCCAGACGAATCTCACTAGGAAGAAGGCTAGGAAGCTAAGTAAGAAGAGAGCCAAGATTGAAAAGTTACAGAAGACTCTAGAGGAAACTTCGCAGAAGGAAAAATCATAGGAATTGAGCTTTGTCGGGATATAAGAACAACGACATATGAGACTTTGTCATGGCGAAGAACTATAGTTGTTGGACCGATATACCCATTCGACTTCTGCCCTAAATGGATAGAAAAGCATTAAAGGATCACCACCATACCGTTGGACCATGCCATAATGGATGGATCAATGTTCATGGAAGCTTCAAACTCGTTGCAAGCAGACTGTTAACAAATTTCCTATTTAGCTCGTCGCACCCTACCCGAAGAACACTTTTTCCAACTAAAAAATAGAAGCTCGCAGAACTAGTAATTGTCTATAGTGACCATTGCAAGCAAATTGTTCATCCTAGTGTAGCATTTTGAGATCCTCGTGACCCTGATTATATTTCTCGAGTGCGTATGTCCAACAAGCTCACCGAACTTAAGGAATCCATCAAATAGGTCCTTCTCTATTTAATGATTGAGAGATTCATGTCGGAAAGAAGAATGTCCACCAGAGTCCAAGCATCATCGACAGAAGGAGTGTAAGCCTCCCTGTCAACTTCTCGAACAGGAACATCTCGAGCCAGTGCAGAAAGAAGAACTAAGCATAAGGACGACATAGCCAACACGAAGTTAGTTCCATCCATCCTACCAGCTTACATACCCCCTCTGAGCGGTGAGATTAACAGGGATAGTGTCCCTAGAAACTTTGAATACACCCTAGTCACTACATATCTACCGAAAGGAGTACGCACCTACTGCACAAATCAAGACAAGGTTACAATGCTGAAGTTTTGTGACTTCAACCTTGGGGACCATAAAGCTTATAGCATGCTCGCCCCATATAAGTACTTGATGAGAACTAAGGGAAAGAGTTCAAATCTCATCCCTCAGCAATGGATGATAAACCTCATGCAGTCTACTTTGCTCAATGTTATGAAAATACCACATTTCGGTAGACACTAGGAGGTGAATGCTTGTGTAAAATTTATGCTAGCAAGTTACCATGGAGGATACCTATGGTTAGATCGTTGCATAACTGTTGATCCAATGCTAATTAATAGGATCATCGAGCTTAGCATGTAGGGCCCTGATCCCCATGAGTACTATCCTGGAAAGACCACAAACTGCTCTCTTGCATAGAAGATCAAAGAAGCCTATGGAGATGTTGAGAAAGGTGCGAGAGGCTACAAGGTAGCTTCTATTGAAAGTGGCGCAGTGCGCCTCGCATGCCAACTAATCGCACGGAAGGTGGTACGCAAGAATCAACCAACACAAGTATCTAGCTTTGTAGTTGACCTCGTAGGAAAGTGCGCAAAGGGACTACAGATGAACTAGGTGAAATACCTAGTGAATCAACTGGATATTGACTACAGAGAAGCCTAGGATAAGGGGCATGAGTTCCATTTTAGTTGGCTCATGATACTGATCGATTTTGTTTCATGGGAGCTACCGGAAGGCACAAACTTCTCAAACCTTGATCCCTTTGAGACACTAGCTGCGAAGTTCATTACATTATGGTACTCAAATGACATGAGAAAGCAATGGAAGTTGAATGTCATTTTCCACAGATACTATAACCAATTGAAAGTGACATGTTATCCTCGATTTCTATGGATAACTAGGAGATCATGTATCGAGGCCCACAGGTCCTAGACATGGGGTACCGAGACTAGGATTGACCTGAGCATGGCCCTGGAGGGCCCATCTTTCTTCTCCTTCATCAGACTTGTCTTGTCAGTAGCAGCATCGTCCATCACCTTCGGCTTGGACTTGTATCGGAGAAGACTCTTGCTCCATGAGGTAATTGGTCCAAGTATCATGGTATGTGTCATTTTGATCATTATAACCTTTAGATATATGCATCTTACTCCTTTTATTTCTGACTACTGGTTGGATCTTACATTGACCCGCTTGACCATGGTTGAGAGGATTTACAGGGTGCCCTAGAAAGCTTGTACCCATAGGTTTTTGTTTTCCACAAGGGGAATCTCTAAAGAGCCATCGTCTGCTCCCATCATATCATCAATTTTACACCTTATCTCCCACTCATTTGTCCCATTTCCTTAGTCCGGGAATTAGGATGATCTATTTGTGGGGTTGCACCTTATCTGATGAGAAGAAGGGGCTAAAGGCCCAGAAGGTAAAAGAAGCTGGTAAAAGATAAAATCCATAAAAATGAAACCTAGAGATTCCTCGCCTAGGGATCCCCAAGTAGGCAATAAAAATATTCTCAACAAGAAATAATAGGGACCCGAAGAAAAATAACAAAACAAGACCTAGCCAAGAGGATAGGGGGTCTCATCATGAGCCAGACTATTATGTTCATGGGTACCTAGCAGTATGACATTTCCATTATCTGGTTACCATGCCAGGACAATGACCTTTGGTTGCATGGCCAAGGGAAAGGGGGTCTCATCACAAGCCAGCCTTATCATCTCTGTGAAAGTGCTTGTGGGTAACACTGTCAGCTTTGGTCACCATTCCAAGGCAGTGTCCTCTAGTTAGACCTTGAAATAAATAAGAAAAAGAAATAAAGAAAAGAAAGAATAAAGGCAATAAAGGGCTTGTAAAGAATTGCATCCATGATGGGTACAACTCACCTTCTACAAAGGCACCCACATGTAATATCATCCCTGTCTTTCACTCTACCCATATGTCTGGACATCCCTTGACCACATCACCTCATGTTACATGGCTTGGATGATATCCTCTGAAAACTTTCCTTCTCTTATGGATGCTGGCCCAATAGGGTATTTTGTCTTTTTCTTCGGCTTTGTATAGTAGGTCATTGTAATGTCTTTGAGCTATTCAATGATATATCAGGGGTTTTATGCATGCATTTGATAAAATTAATGATGAAATGTGATTGACATTGCTATGATCCCTATGACTAATAATCCCATGAAGGGATAAGTTTTTTATGTACAGGACCATACCCGATGGACATGTACCAGTTGGACTGGTACACATGGGGAGATGATTAGTTCAGATCTCCATGGGGCTGAAGAGCTCATCAGATGGTTGTTGGGACCCCGTCAGGGGAAGAGACAGGACAGTGATTGGATGAGCCTTTGCACATGAGAAGAAGAAGGATGTTCCACCGAGGACACTTTGGCTGAGCCCAGCCCAGGGGGGTTGACCCACTTCAGATGGAACATTTTCCTTCTGATGGCCAGGACGTCACCCAGGAGGCTTGGACGTAATATTGAGCATGTGGTAGTTTGATAGGATGGCTAGCACGTGTGGCAACTTGGAGGAGCCCAAAGGGATAACGTCTAACTTCTGAATGCTGGACTAGCCCCCAAAAGGCCCAACATCTCCCTCAGAGGGGCTTGACATCTCATTTTTTGCTTATTTTTGTCATTTACTTAGCAGTTAATGTAAAAACAGTATGATTATGGTTTGTAGCCTTGTCGGTTATTTTTAATGACCTAATTTTAATTAAAAGGTCATGATACACTATATATTGAGGATGTTTTTCCCTCATTTGAACATAACACAACAAATCACACTTGTGAGGTCTGACTTTTGTGCCCTAGTTTGGCTATTTGGTCTTTTAAAGGAGGTGCACTTGTTGATGGAAGTCTTTTCTTGGCATATTTTGTCATTTCTCTTGAGGAAGCTTTACAACTAGGGTTTTCACATGCTTTCCTTCATGATATGTAAGTTTTTTCTTGCAAAACTTCTTGATTGAATGGTTGTAGGTTAGTATTCTTGCATTTACTTATAAATTTGTTGATCTTAAGAACCTAGGTGACAAGCACACAAGTAGGTCCTTGTCTCATGTCCCCTTAGAGAGAAATTTTCAGCCATTGAAGAAGGAAGGAAGAGCCTAGCCTTTACTACACTCTTCTCACTTCTTCCCTTAAGCTAGCTTTAATTTTAAAGGTTAAAAGGAGGGTGACGTCCTAGGCCTAGGTTTTCTACACCTAGGGCCATCCATCTTCTAGGGTTTTATTGATAGAGCCTTGCCATTGAAACACTCTCCCTCATTGAATCCTCTTGTTTTAAATCTTTTCTTTTGCTAGTTGTTTTGCCAAGTTTGACCTAAAGAAGGAGGAAAGAGAACGAGGCCTTGCTTAAGAAACACCGAAGTGATCCTCTTTCCCCTAGGGTTTTGATTCTAGGGCCCTGCCATTGCAACACTCTAGAACCCTTCCCTCTTGTCTTTAGCCTATTACTCCTTCAACCTTGCGTCCTCTCCTTGAATGACTCCATATACCCTTAGGCACTGATCTTAGACACACAACGTTGAAGTCCTAGTGTCCAAAACAACTCTCAAAACTTTGAATTTTGAAACCCTAACTAACTAAGCTAACCCTAAATAGGCTAACGTCATAGTTGGTTATTCCATCTTGATGCAACAAACATTGATAATGAGCAATTAGATGATGGTTAAAGGCATTTATTGATTAAATGATTGATTGGATATATTGTTTGCTGCATCATCTCAATAGTTATTGATGAATTGATACTTCTACATTGCTATATTAAAAAAACGTTGATCTCATTAATATTTGTTGTTTCATTGCTTATATATTATTATCAAATAGTCACATGAAGTACTAACCCACTGAGTTATAGCCTGCATATATATTGTATTATTGTTGTCTTGTTCCAGGCAGGTGTTTTCATTTGGGCATACACTTCATTTATTGGCGGATTAGCCATACTCTCTGACCTTGATGGTAACCTGTGAGGAGGAACTTTTCCCTTGACTTTCATACTTTAACCTCTTCAAAACCCCAAGTTATCAGGGACATCTCCCCTGGGTTAACCTCCCTAAATAGAAACAACCTCCCCATTGAGGTGACATTGGGTGGGGAAGGTTCTTGTTTCACCAGTTTGGCCTTTATCCTTTAGCCTTTTTGACCTAGCTACAAATCGTGCGATAAAACAACCATTAGGAGTGAACCACGCATAACCCTAAACACTTTACAAATATTCCAACCTCTGATAAAGTTCAGCGTGGACCGCCACTTTATACACCTAACCCCACGTACTGATGAACACCAGGAACAACTTCATTCCTATTATAAGATGACACAAGAAGACCTGGAAGAGATCACCAAGGAATGGTTGGAAGACATCCTTGTTTTAGTATACCCCATAGAAATGTCTGACATCGACAGCCCCAGAACTGCGCAGGATACACCTATGCCTAGTAAGACAAAGAAAGCAAACACGATGAAGAAGAATGAAGAAATACAGGATGTTGATAGCCGATATGTAAGGATGGCTTCCATTACACAAGATGAAGAAGGTGATGATGAAGAAGGTACAGAAAATGAACAACAGAAAGTTGTAGTACCACCGCCTAGGTACGAAGAAGACTCATCAAAAAAAAGGAAGGTCTCACCTCTGAAATATTCCTCCAAAAAGAAACCAAGAACCCCTGTAACCAAGATGCGAACTGCCCTCACATTGGATGACTTTGATTTCATTGTTTCAGCGGTAAATGATGCTTCAAATAAAATCATAGAGAATCAGGACATGAAGTAGGAAAAAATGTATAGCCAAATTCAGATCGAGATCCAAGGAGTACAACAAGCACTTCAATTTAGCCGAGCAATCTCTACTGCACCTTTTCCAGAAGGAACAACAGAAGTGGGAGATGAATTTGTTCAACTCCGTAAGATTGTTGATTCAGTTGAAGTACGCCTTTGACATGATCAGGAAGAAAAAGCACAGGCCACCCAGGCCCTCCAGAAAGAAAAGGAGGAAATTATTGAACAACACCAAGCCGTGCAACAAGAGAAGAATTCTCTCCAAGAAAAAATTGAATAAGACAGAGCGAATATCCAAAAAGAGAAAGAGGAGTTGCTCGCAAAGCAGATAGGAATTGAAGAAGCAGTCAACAGAGCATTTCTCTCTATGACTGGATTAGAGCAGAAGGTCGAAGAGCCCATAGAGTGCCAAGTGAGGAAGTTGATTGAATTCATTCAACAACTTCAACAAACGGTCATGGAATTAGAGCTTCAGACCATACCACAGACTCCACAAGAAGTGTGTGACCAATGAGAATTGAATTCTTAGAGCGCAGTTGAGAGGATTAAAACACTTGTTGCAGAATGTAAACAACTAAGTAGTAGAAGAGCGTAGGTATATGAACAACTATATGAAGACCCAGAGTTGAAGAAACTAGAGTCCCAACTCCAGGAAGAAAAGCAGCACGTAGATACAGTACAGGCACAGCTCAAGCTCCTGTCACCCATCAAGAGGATGAAGAGATCCCAAGAATAGTGCACTTCCCAACAACTCATTCTTACCATGCAGAACAGAGTGATGGAAGTCACCCAAAAACTCTAGTCGAGCCAGGAGGCGGCCTACCTATTGTTTGAAAAAATTGAAGGCCAAGGAACACTACTAGAACAAGTAGTTTCTACAGTTGAGAAGCAACTGGAAGTACCTATCAACGAAGTGGTTGTTCAGGAATTCATTGAGCAAGAAGCAGTAGCATAGAGACAAGTCGAAGAATCTCGAGCCAAGCTCGAGACCTTTGAGGCAAAGTTACCCAGACCTGAGTGACTTGGGACAAGTCACAGGTGAGTGTTGGGGGCCTGTTGGCCCTTGACCAAGTTTTGAGGAACACTTGGTCATATTTGACCATTTTTGGGATTTCGACAACTTGTCAAAGATGGAGCGCAACGCGAAGTAGAAATCATGGAAGCTAGACCCCTTTTGGGTCCTTTTTGTGTTTTTGGGGATAATGTAACGGGATTGGGATGTCGGCCCATGGGTTTACCCATGGTTAGGCCTATTTTGTATATATATATATATATATATATATGTGTGTGTCTAGGCCATATAGAGAGGGAGTGGATGATATATCTATGTGACGTAGGCTAAGTGCCAAGGGTTGAATCTATGTGATCAAGGCTTTATGCATTTTGTGTAAGAATTGCAGAGCCGAGTGCAAGTCCCTCTGAGAGATTGTAGAAGGCTTTTTGTTGTAGTGTAAGGAAGAAGGATCAAGCGAGCTACGCAGATCTTATGTCCTATGTGTTATCCCTGATTTCTAGGGATAACTAGGAGATCATGTCTCAAGGCCCATAGGTCCTAGACATGGAGTACCGAGAGTAGGATTGACCTAAGCATGGCCCTGGAGGGCCCATATTTATTCTTCTTCATCAGACTTGTCCTATCAGCAGCAACAACATCCATCACCTTCGGCTTGGATTTGTATCGGAGAAGACTCTTGCTACATGAGGTAATTGGTCCAGGTATCGTGGTATGTGTCATATTTGGTCATTATAACCTTCAGATATATGCATCAAATTCCTTTCATTTCTGATGACTACTTGGATCTTACATTAACCCACTTGACCATGGTTTGGGGGATTGACAGGGTACCCTAGCAAACTTGTACCCATATGTTTTGGTTAGCCACCAGGGGGGATTTTGAAGGGCCATCGTTCACTCCCATCATATCATCACTCTTACATCTTATATCCCACTTATCTATCCCATTCCCCTACTGCGGACATTAGGATGACCTGTTTGTGGGGTTACACCTTATCTTGTCGGAAGAAGGGGCTAAAGGCCCAGGAGGTAAAAGCAGTTGGTAAAAGATAAAAGCCATAAAAAATAAAAACTAGAGATGCCTCGCCCAGGGATCCCCCAGAAGGCAATAAAAAGCCTCTCAACAAGAAATAAGAGGGACCTGAAGAAAAATGACAAAACAAGACCTATCCAAGAGGATGGGGGGTCTAATCACGAGCCAACCCATTATGTTCATGCGTACTATTATTGCACAGTTTGTAGGGTAGGTTTAAGTAGCTTGAAGGCAAGGCCCAAACTGGAATAACAAGAGCTTCCCCACCCACTGTCACCTCAATGGGGAGCTCTTTCTATTCAGGGTGGCTAATCCCAAGGGAGACGTCCCTAGTAATCTGGGGTTTTGAAGGAAAAGATCAAGGGTTTAAGGCTCAAAGGTTAAGGTAAGATTTTCCCTTCACAGATCACTGCCAAATGGATAGTCAAGGATGAAGGTATTCCACTGAGAAGGGCACCTGTTTGCGAGACAAGGCAAATAAAACTAAAATGTGCATACAGTGGTTAGTACTTCAAATTATCAATGACTATCTTTAATACATATGCATGAGCAATAATAAATGTAATTATTGACGAAGTCAATGATTGCAATTAAAGACAAAGGCTTATAATATTTCTTCAATAAATACAAAGTGATACTTGCATTCAATGTATACAATCAATCCTTGTTATATCACAATGCAATAAATGTGCTCATACACCAATATTGTTGTTGCGTCACTATGCAGATTGAGGGTGATGTCAGCCCTATTTCTAAGTTATTTTGAAAGGCAAAGAAGTGAACATTTTGCACACTAATCCAATGAAAATAATCTATACTTCAATGCCAAATTCTATATGACAAAATCACAATGTCTTATACCAAACAAGAGATCAAAATAAGTGTGACGTCACTAGCTAGTTAGGGTTAGGTTAGCTAGACAAAGAGGTGAACGTTTTGCTAATTGAGCCAATGAAATTGCCTAACA
>JZKD02S0750097.1:102626-114553 GCA_000966675.3 Picea glauca
CAATAAAAAGCCTCTCGATAAGAAACAAAAGGGACCCAAAGAAAAATAATAAAACAAGACCTAGCCAAGAGGATGGGGGGTCTCATCACGAGCCAACCCATTATGTTCATAGGTATCTAGCAGTATTACATTTCCATTATCTGGTCACCACGCCAGGGCAATGACCCTTGGTTTCATGACCAAAGGAAAGGGGGTCTCATCACAATCCATCCTTATAATTTCTACAAAAATACTTGTGGGTAACACTGTCAGCTCTGGTCACCACGCCAAGGTAGTGTCCTCTGAACTGACCTTGAAGCAAAAAGAAAGAAAAAGTAATAAATAAAATAAAGAATAAAGGAAATAAACGGCCTGGAAAGAACTGTATCCATGAAAGGTACAACTCGCCTTCTACAAAGGCACCCATGGATAATACCTACCCTTGGTTTTCACCGTATCTGGACGTCCTTAGACCATACCACCTCATATTACATGGCTTAAATGATATCCTTTGGGAACTTTCCTCTTCTTATGGATGTTGGCCCCATAGGTTACCTTATCTTTTTCTTCAGCTTTGTATAGTAGGTCAGTGTAATATGTTTAAGCTATTAGATGATATGCTAAGGGTCTTATGCATGCATTTGATAAAATTAATGATGAAATATGATTGACATTTCTATGATACCGAGGACTAGTGAGCCCATGGAGGGCGAAGTTTTTGATGTGCAGGACCATGCCCCAACGGAAAAGTACCAGTGGATCGGTACACATGGGGAGATGATTAGCTCGGACCTCCATGGGGCTGAAGAGCCCATCAGATGGTTGTTGGGACCCCATCAAGGGTAGAGACAGAACATTGATATGATGAGCCTTTGCACACCAGAAGAAGAAGGATGTTCTACCCAACACACTTTGGCTGAGCCCAGGCTAGGGGGGTTGACCCACTTCATATGGAACGTTTTCCTCTTGATGGACAGGATGTCACCTAGGATACATGGATGTCATCTTGAGCATGTGACAGTTTGATGGGATTACTGGCATGTGTGGCATCTTGGAGGAGCCTTAAAAGGGCTAACGTCTGACTTCTGGATGCTGGACTAGCCCCAAAAAGGGCCAACGTCTCCCTCAAAGGGGCTTGGCGTCCCACCTTTTGCTCATTTATGTCTTTTACTTAGCAGTTAAATGAAAAAACAGTATGATTTTAGTAGTCAGCCTTGTCGGCTGTTGTAATGACCTAATTTTTAAATTAAAGGTCATTGGATGATATAAATTGAGGATGATTTCCCTCATTTTGAAGATAACACAACTCACTCTCTTGTGAGATCTGATTTTTGCGCCCTACTAGGGTAGTTTTTTTGTCTTAACTGAGGCGCACTTGCTATTGGAAGGACATTTTTGGCATTTATGGCATTTCTCTCAAGGAAGGTTTACAACTAGGGTTTGCTTATGTTTTTCTTCATGACATGTAAGTGAATTTTCTTGCAAAACTTCTTAAATGAATGGTTGTAGGTATAATTTCTTGCATTTGCTTATTGTATTGCTGATTTAAAACCCTAGGTAACAAGCACACAAGTAGGTTATTGTTACATGTCCCCTTGTTAAGAAATGTTTTTCAGCCATTGAAGAAAAGAGATAAAGCCTAGGCATTGCTATACTTGTCTTCCTTCTTCTGAGCTAGCGTTGAAGTCTATAAGTTGAAAAGAGGAGATGTCCTAGGCCTAGATTGCCTACACCTAGGGTTTCACCTTCTAGGGTTTGAAAGCCTTGTCATTGCAACACTTTCTCGCTTAGATTTATGTTTTAAGCTAGCCGTTTTGCCAAGTCTATTTAGAGAAGGAGGAAAGAACACGAGGCCTTCTATAAGCAACATCGGAGTGAGCCTCTTTCCCCTAAGGTTTTGATTCTAGGCCCTTGCCTTTGCAGCACCATAGAACCCTACCTTCTAGTCTCTGAGCTATCATCCTTCCGATACCTTGTGCAATTATTTTTGACTCCATATACCCTAAGACATTGATTTGATCTCCAACGTTGAAGATTTAGTGTACAAAACAACTCTTAAAACACTAAATCTTGAAACCCTAACTAACTAACCCTAACCCTAACTAAGGCTGACGTCATAGTTGGTTATTTTTGATGTAGCAAGATTTTGACTTTTACAAGCAATTGAGTGATGATCTAAAGAATTTATTGATTGAAGCGTTGATTGAATACATTGTTGGCTTTGTCATCTTGATAGTTATTGATGAATTAATTATTTTTCCATAGATAATTGACAAAATGTTGATCTCATCGATATCTATTGCTTTACATTGCTTGAATTATATCAGATGGTTATATGAAGTGCTAACCCTTGGAATATAGCCTGCATACATATTTTTCTATTGTTGCTTTGTTACAGGAAGGTGTTCTCATTTGGGACTATACTTCATTATTGGATGATTAGCTAGACCTTCTGATTTTGGTGGTAACCTGTGAAGGGAAAACTTTAAACTCTGACCTTATATCTCAACCTCTTCAAAACCCCAGGTTGTCGAGGACGTCTCCCATGGGTTAACCTCCCTAAATAGAAAGAACGTCCCCATTGTGATGACATTGGGTGGGGAAGGTTCCTGTTTCGCCAGTTTGACCCTTATCCTTTAGATACTTGACCTAAACTACAAACTGTGTGATAACATGTTGGTGCCATTGCCAGGGAACACTGAGTCAATCTTCCTCAATGAAAAATCTTTTGGTAAGCCTTGCTTCAAAGACATTTTCTCTTACAAGCTTACCCGGCGACTCCACTAGACTTTATTCCCCTATTCTTTTATAGTTTCAGGAAAATTATCTGGCGACTCCATCAATGACGACCCATAGCGGGCGATAACACTCAAATCCCGCTACTATGGTGACCATCACTCTAACAAACCTTGTACCTCCAATCAATCCAAATCCTCACAAATGGTCTCACCCAGAGAGTTTCAACTGTTTTAACTTTAACAACATCCAAGGTGGACTGCATGATTTACCCACAGATGCAAACTCTTGGCTACCTTTCTTTTCAGGAAAGGGTACCCCTAGAAACTCACATTGGACCCATTTCTGTGACAGTGTTGACTTTCATTTGGCTAGTAAAGATCACCCTGATGTCTTCATGAGGATCTTTGCAAGTTCCCTTACAGGAGATGCTAAAGTTTGGATTAATGGATGTCCCAAGGGAAGCATAAAAAATCCCGAAGAACTACAAAAGGCCTTTAAAATAAGGTGGTGTGATAGTGAACATTCACAAGACTCCTTGTCTCAATACTTCAACATTTTCAAATAACCCTATGAAAGTATCAGAGATTTCAGTGATAGGTTCAACCTTCTCCTTAAAAAGATCCGGTCAAAGGTGGGCTCAGAACAAGCCATCATCGATCACTTTTTGTCTTCCTTAGAAGGAACCTTGCAATTCAACATTAACAACCGGTCACTGACAACTTTAGAAGAAGCACAAGACTTGGCCTTTCAAATTGAAATAAATCTAGATTTTGATGACTACATTCAACAAATAAACCTAACACAAAATTGCGAACTATGGGATCTGGATAATGAACCTATGGAGAAACCTGAACCTCCAAGCATCCTCTAGATCGAACTAGCTCCCGCCAAAAGGAAATGGAGCCTTTCTCATGAAAGTGTTGTTTCTTCTCAAGAACCTCCACTAAAAAGGGCCCATCTGGAGGATGAAGTTGGGGATGTATCATCCAAAAATGTTGAACCAAATCTTCCTGAAGACTTCTCTCTTTTTATTCACCAGGTGGGACACCCTGTTTCTAAAGTCTATGAATTCATACCTTTTTATGTCTCCCTCCAGGTCATAGATTTTCTCCTTCACAACTGTCTCCTGCACCCAAGAGCTAAAACCAATATAATGATAGAAGAAGTTATGCATCAATTGGGTCTGAAGATCTCACAAGAAAACACCAGAGATCATTTCACAAAAGGAATCATTAACAACCTCGAGGTAGCTTTTGACTCCTACCCCAGTGCTCCTTTCTTGATAAATGTGGTCATCATAAATGATATAAATAATTTTGAGATTATCCTTCGTAATGACCTCACTGAACACTTAGATGGAAGCATTCACAAGGAGCAGTATAGAGCCACTATCCCTCATCCTGAAGGAGGATTTTTCACCATCTATAATGAGCCTTTTGTTGGATCACCAGTCGAGACCCCCGATGAGGTAAATGATCAAATTTTATGCATTAATAGTGGTCTAAATGATTGGTTCATTCAAGAAGGGAAGACGGATATGGACACTGTTGAAGAAACAAAAGGAATATGGACCTTGGAATTCGATGGGTCACACTCAAGCTTTGGATCATGCACTGGAGTAGTTTTAACAGCCCCCTCAGGTGAGATCTTCTGCCATTCGTATAGGCTGGAATTCCATTGCACCAACAATGTGGCTGAATATGAAGCTTTGATTCTGGGACTCAATCTAGCAATAGACAAAGGTGTTACAATCTTGGAATTAAAAGGGGACTCAGACCTCATTGTGTCGCATCCATCAAATTTTCCACTAAGAATGAGAAGTTGAAAAAGTATCGAGATGTGGCTCAGACCCTTTCAAAATCCTTTAGAAAAATATCAATTGAAGTTGTTCCTCAAGAAGAAAACCACGTGGCTAATGCTCTGGCTCTCTCAACTTCCACTTTACAACCATGCAAAGGACGTCTTCACGACTTATGCAAAATGGAGGTTCTTTTCAAACCTTCTGTCCCCGACAATCTGGAGCATTGGCAGGTTTTCGAGGATGACGATCAAATTATCATATTCATGGAAAATAACAAAGAATTTACAGATTCACAAGTTGCTTTCCTGGCTGATTCTATGGACTTGGAAATTATCAACCTGCAAAACAATACCTTACCAAAGGGTTGTATTCCTCTAGAAAACCTTTTTGACAGGCATGATGTTTTCAAAGGAAATAGAACCAATAAGCAAGCTGAGGAAGCCTTGGAATTCAATATCAGTACAGAGATGGATCCAAGAATGGTCAAGATAGGAAAGGGGACAACCAAGAAAGAGAGGAAGGAAATACTAGAGCTCATTAGAGAGTTTATAGACACCTTTGCTTGGAACTATGATGATTTAAAGGCCTATAGAGGGGATGTCATCCAACATGCTATACCCTTGGTAGAAGGAGCCAAGACATTCCGAAAAAATCTAAGGCATATCAACATAAAGTTGGTAGGCCAGATACAAAAGGAACTCCAAAATATGGTTGACGATGGTATCATAACCCCTATCAGGTATTCTTCTTGGATGTCAAATTTGGTAGTTGTTCAGAAGAAAAATGGTGATATCCGCCCGTGTGTCGATTTCCGCAACCTCAACCAATTTTCTTTAAAGGATAATTATCCCCTCCCAAACATGGAACACTTGCTTCAGTAGGTCACAGGGGCAAGGATGATGTCTATGCTATATGGGTTCTCAGGATACAACCAAGTTTTACTCAAAAGGGAGGATCAACTCAAGACTGCATTCACTACGCCTTGGGGAACTTTTATGTACTTGAGAATGTCGTTTGGTCTCATGAATGTTGGTGCCACTTTTCAGAGAGCTATGGATTTTGCCTTCAGGGAAATTATAAAAAAAATCATATAAATTTACCAAGACGATCTCACAGTTGTGTCCAAGGATAGGAAAGACCACCTCTCCCACCTCAGGATTGTTTTTGAACGATGCAAGAAGTACGGTATCTCACTGAATCCTAAGAAGTTTGTTTTTGGGATTGACGAAGGAAAACTGTTGGGACACATGGCCTCACTAGGGGGAGTCTCCATTGATCCTGAAAGATTCCAATCAATAAAGGATGTCCACCCTCTAGTCAACAAGAAAGCCCTACAATCTTTTCTTGGAAAAATCAACTTCATCCGTAGATTTGTGCCTAATTTTGCTGAAAGGATAAAACCATTAAGCGCTCTTCTGAAAAAGGACATTGATTTCAGGTGGGGAAATGAGACCAAAAAATCTTTTGAAGATATCAAAAATGCCATCTCCCAAGCCCCCATCCTGATTATTCCTAATTTTTCACGAGATTTCATAATTTTCTCGTTTGCATCTCAGGATACTATTGCAGGTGTCTTGATGCAAGAAGGATGCTAATAACTATGAACATCCCGTAGCCTTTATGATCAAGGTCCTAAGAGATTCAGAATTGAACTACTCTATCATAGAGAAGAAATCCTATGCTTTGGTCAAATCCATCAAACATTTCAGGAACTACATCAGTTACAATAAGATCAAGGCTTATGTCCCATACCCAGTCGTGAACGATGTTTTATCACAACGAGACTGTATGGGTACTCAAGGAAAGTGGGTTTCCAAAATCAAGGAGTATGAATTAGAAATAAAACCCACCAAGATAATAAAGGGACAAGGTCTAGCCCAAATGTTGACTGAAGGCAATCAGGAAGCCACACAGATGGGTGAGAATGAGCAAGTAAATGTAATGATCAGTGAACTAGAACATGATGAGTGGTGTTCCGATATAGTTTATTATCTAAAGAACTTGTCTTTCCCTGATCATTTGGTGGATTACAAGAGAAGGTCTTTGAGATTGAAGGCTATGAAGTACTTCTTGACTCAGGATGGACTTGGGTGGAAGAATCCTGATGGTGTCATACTTCGATGCGTAAACAAGGACGAAGCAAAGAAGATATTGGAAGAATTGCATTCTGGGTATTGTGGTGGAAACTTTGCTGCTCGTACCACTGCCCATAAGATCTTGAGGGCCGGTTATTATTTGAAAACACTCTTTTCAGATACTTATTAGCATTTTCAATCTTGCCAACCTTGCCAATACTTCTCCGGCAAACCAATACTTCCAGCACAGCCTTTGAAATCGGTAGTAGTAGAGGCACCCTTTTAGCAATGGGGTTTGGATTTTGTTGGCGAATTCAAAGATAATTTGAGTAATGGCTATCGGTGGATCCTAACAGCTACAGATTATTTCACTAGATGGGTTGAATCAATTCCTACAAAGAAGGCCACTGAAGAATTTTCCATGAACTTCTTGGAAGAAAGGATCATAACTAGGTTTGGCATCCCTTCCAAGATCACTACAAATAATGCCAAAGCTTTTAGCTCCTACGCTCTGGTAGAATTTTGTTTCAAATATGGTATTACCCTATCCCATTCCTCAAACTACTACCCACAAGGAAATGGATTGGCGGAGTCAACCAACAAGAACTTCATGAATATAATAAAAAAGGTTGTCGAAGAAAATAAGAAGTCATGGGATAGTAAAATAAAATAGGCAGTATGGGCAGATTGAATAACAACAAAAACTTCCATAGGGAAAACTCCTTTTGAGCTGGTATATGGACTTGAAGAAAAACTTCCTATGAACCTCCAAATCCCTATCCTCCAATTTTCTCAACAATACGCCACAGATACGGAGGCAATCCAAGGAAGAATAAATTAGCTGATAGAATTAGATGAAACGCGAAGAAATGCCTTGGGTCAAATAACAAGGAACCAAGAAAAGATAAAGAACACTTTTGATCACAAAGCCAAGGAAAGAAGTTTCACCAAAGGAGATCTTGTCCTGCTGTGGGATAAAAGGAAAGAGAAGACTGGCATGCACAAAAATTTTGACAGCCTATGGGGAGGCCCTTATAAGATCGAGAGTTGTGCAGGTACAAATTCCTTCAACCTGGAGACAATGGAAGGAGAGATTCTGAAACTATTAGTAAACGCTTTACATATCAAGCGTTATTACCCCGCAGACACATGAATGTATAGGTAAGTATAAGTAGGTAGGCATTTTCCGTGTATTATACCATCTGCATTTCATGTTAGTTTGTTTCCTCACATGCATTTTGATTGCTTTGTTTCATATACATATATGTTATATTTGCGGGGTGGAAATACCACCCCACCTTTGTTGTTGATGCCCTATTCGAGTGTGAGAAGTTCTACAAGTTTATGCCAAAGATGCTAAGGTTCTCATGCACTCTATGGTGAGGACATGTCCTCGAGTTGGAGCCAGATGTTATCCCTGATTTCTAGGGATAACTAGGAGATCATGTCTCGAGGCCCATAGGTCCTAGACATGGAGTACCGAGAGCAAGATTGACCTGAGCATGGCCCTGGACGGCCACTTCTTCTTCTTCTTTAGACCTATCCTATCAGCAGCAGCAACATCCATTACCATCCACTTGGATTTGCATTGGAGAAGACTCTTTCTCCATGAGGTAATTGGTCCAGTTATCATGGTATGTGTCATGTTTGATCATTATAACTTTCAGATGTATGCATCAGGTTACTTACATTTCTGACAATTGCTTGGATCTTACACTAACCCACTTGACAATGGTTGGGGGGATAAATGGGGTGCCCTAGCAAGATTGTATCCATAGGTTTTGGTTAGCCACCAGGGGGGGTTTTGAAGAGCCATCATCCGATCCCACCATATTATCATATTATATCTTATCTCCCATTCATCTATCCCATTCCCCTAGTTTGGGCATTAGGATGACCTATTTTAGGGGTTACACTTTATCTTGTGGGAAGAAGGGGCTAAAGTCCCAAGAGGTAAAAGAATTTGGTAAAAGATAAAATCCATAGGAAATAAAACCTAGAGATACCTCGCCCAGGGATCCCCAAGAAGGCAATAAAAAGCCTCTCGATAAGAAACAAAAGGGACCCAAAGAAAAATAATAAAACAAGACCTAGCAAAGAGGATGGGGGGTCTCATCATGAGATAGCCCATTATGTTCATAGGTATCTAGCAGTATAAAATTTCCATTATCTGGTCACCACGCCAGAGCAGCGACCCTTGGTTGAATGGCCAAAGCAAAGGGGGTCTCATCACGAGCCAGCCTTATCATTTCTGCAAAAATACTCGTGGGTAACACTGTCAGCTTTGGTCACCATGCCAAGGAAGTGTCCTCTGGTTAGACCTTGAAGCAAAAAGAAAGAAAAAGTAATAAATAAAAGAACTAATAAAGGCAATAAAGGGCTTGGAAAGAACTGCATCCATGATAGGTACAACTCGCCTCCTACAAAGGCACCCATGGATAATACCTACCCCTGGTCTTCACTGTGTCTGGATGTCCTTAGACCATACCACCTCGTATTACATGGCTCGAATGATATCCTTTGGGAACTTTCCTCTTCTTATGGATACTGGCCCAATAGGTTAGCTTGTCTTTTTCTTCAGCTTTGTATAGTAGGTCAGTGTAATGTCTTTGAGCTATTAGATGATACGCTATGGGTCTTATGCATGCATTTGATAAAATTAATGATGAAATATGATTGACATTGCTATCATCCCAAGGACTAATGAGCCCATGGAGGGTGAAGATTTTGATGTGTAGGACCATGCCCCACGGACAAGTACCAGTGGACCGATACACATGGGGAGATGATTAGCTCGGACCTCCATGGGGATGAAGAGCCCATCAGATGGTTGTTGGGACCCCATCAGGGGCAAAGACAGAACAGTGATATGATGAGCCTTTTCACACGAGAAGAAGAAGGACGTTCTTCCCAACACAGTTTGGCTGAGCCCAACCTAGGGGGGTTGACCCAATTCAGATGGAACATTTTCCTCTTGATGGACAGGACGTCAACCAGGAGACTTGGACATCATCTTGAGCATGTGGTAGTTTGATGGTATTACTGGCACTTGTGGCAGCTTGGAGGAGCCCTAAAAGGGCTAACGTCTGACTTCTGGATGTTGGACTAGCCCCAAAAAGGGCCAACGTCTCCCTCAGAGACGCTTGACGTCCCACCATTTGCTCATTTATGTCTTTTACTTAGCAGTTAAATGAAAAAACAATACGATTTTAGTAGTCAGCCTTGTCGTCTATTTTAATGACCTAATTTTTAAATTAAAGGTCATTGGATGATATAAATTGAAGATGATTTCCCTCATTTTGAAGATAACACAACTCACTCTCTTGTGAGATCTGATTTTTTGCACCCTACTAGGGTAGTTTTGTTGTCTTAAGTGAGGCGCACTTGCTATTGGAAGGATATTTTTGGCATTTATGGCATTTCTCTCAAGGAAGGTTTACAACTAGGGTTTGCTTATGCTTTTCTTCATGACATGTAAGTGAATTTTCTTGAAAAACTTCTTAAATGAATGGTTGTAGGTATAATTTCTTGTATTTGTTTATTGTATTGCTAATTTAAAACCCTAGGTAACAAGCACACAAGTAGGTTATTGTTACATGTCCCCTTGTTGAGAAATATTTTTCAGCCATTGAAGAAAAGAGATAAAGCCTAGCCGTTGTTATAATTGTCTTCCTTCTTCTGAGCTAGCGTTGAAGTCTATAAGTTGAAAAGAGGAGACGTCCTAGGCCTAGATTGCCTACACCTAGGGTTTCACCTTCTAGTGTTTGAAAGCCTTGTCATTGCAACACTTTCTCCCTTAGATTTATGTTTTAAGGTAGCCGTTTTTCCAAGTCTATTTAGAGAAGGAGGAAAGAGCACAAGGCCTTTCTTAAGAAACACCAGAGTGAGCCTCTTTCCCCTAAGGTTTTGATTCTAGGGCCCTTCCTTTGCAGTACCATAGAACCCTACCTTCTAGTCTCTGAGCTATCATCCTTCCGAGACCTTGTGCCCTTATTTTTGACTCCATATACCCTAAGGCACTGATTTGATCTCCAACGTTGAAGATTTAGTGTACAAAACAACTCTTAAAACGCTAAATCTTGAAACCCTAACTAACTAACCGTAACCCTAACTAAGGCTGACATCATAGTTGGTTATTTTTTACGCAGCAAGTTTTTGACTTTTACAAGCAATTGAGTGATGATCTAAATCATTTATTGATTGAAGTGTTGATCGAATACATTGTTGTCTTTGTCATCTTGATAGTTATTGATGAATTAATTCTTTTTCCATAGATAATTGACAAAATGTTGATCTCATCGATATCTATTGCTTTACATTGCTTGAATTATATCAGATGGTCATATGAAATGCTAACCCTTGGTATATAGCTTGCATACATATTTTTATATTGTTGCTTTGTTACAGGCAGGTGTTCTCGTTTGGGACTATACTTCATTATTGGCTGATTAGATGGACCTTCTGATTTTGGTGGTAACCTGTGAAGGGAAAACTTTAAACTCTGACCTTATATCTCAGCCTCTTCAAAACCCCAGGTTGTCGGGGACGTCTCCCCTCAGTTAAACTCCCTAAATAGAAAGAACCTCCCCATTGTGGTGACATTGGGTGGGGAAGGTTCCTGTTTCACCAGTTTGACCCTTATCCTTTAGGTACTTGACATAAACTACAAACTGTGCGATAACATTTTGGCGCCATTGCCAGGGAACACTGAGTCAATATTCCTCAACGACAAATCTTTCGGTAAGCCTTGCCTCAAAGACATTTTCTCTTACAAGCTTACCTGGTGACTCCATTAGACTTTATTCCCCTATTCTTTTATTGTTTCAGGGAAATTATCTGGCGACTCCATCAATGACGACCCATAGCAGGCAATAATACTCAAATCGTGCTACTGTGGTGACCATCACTCTAACAAACCCTGTGCCTCCAATCAATCTAAATCCTCACAAATGGTCTCACCCAGAGAGTTTGAACTGTTTTGACTTTAACAACATCCAAGGTGGACTGCATGATTTACCCACAGATGCAAACTCTTGGCTACCTTTCTTTTCAGGAAAGGGCACCCCAGGAAACTCACATTGGACCCATTTCTACGACAGTGTTGACTTTCATTTCGCTGGTCAAGATCACCCGATGTCTTCATGAGGCTCTTTGCAAGTTCCCTTACATGAGATGCTAAAGTTTGGATTGATGGATGATCCGGATTATTTTCGGCACGAAATGAGAGCGGAGATATAATAAAGAAATGCACAGAGATATTGAAGATATTCAATAATATAACAGAAATGTATCAGAGATACAACCATAAACATAGATATACAGTAATACACGAT
>JZKD02S0750097.1:116180-129651 GCA_000966675.3 Picea glauca
TAACCTGTACCTTGAAAGGCGAGGTGCCTCCAAAGTGGTCGCTTGATGAAGATGCGCCTAATGCTATCGGCAGGCATTGAAGGATGTGGGAAAAATTCTCCATCATTTCGTCCCTTTGTCGCGTGAGAGCTTGCTCAAGCAACAGACTCATAGGATCGTCTCCTCCATCATTTTTCTTTTCTTCCACCATTGAGGGTTTCTTGTGTGTGCCAGAGTGATTGTCCTCGAGAGAGACAAGCTCGAGACCCAACTTGCTATACTTGGACCTCGTCGAGGACATGCACTAAAAAATGATCAAGAGCAGCCTGCTCTGATACCATTGATCCGAATTATTTCTGGCTATCATTGACAACCTCGATCTCGAAAAAACTTCATTTAGGCCCTCAAAATGGCCTCGGAAGTTAAAACCTGCTAAAATTAGTAAATTTCCAAAATGGCTAAAAAATTGTTTTGAGCCATTTGGAAAAGGTGGGTGGCCCCTAATATCCACCTGGATCAATGGATGTCCCAAGGGAAGCATAAAAAATACCGAAGAACTACAAAAGGCCTTTAAAATAAGGTGGTGTGATAGTGAACATTCACAAGACTCCTTGTCTCAATACTTCAACATTTACGAAGGACCCTGTGAAAGTATCAGAGATTTCAGTGATAGGTTCAACCTTCTCCTTAAAAATATTCTGTCAACGGTGGGCTTAGAACAAGCCATCATCGATCACTTTTTGTCTTCCTTAGAAGGAACCTTGCAATTCAACATTAAGAACCGGTCACCAACAACTTTAGAAGAAGCACAAGACCTGGCCTTTCAAATTGAAAGAAATCTTGATTTTGATGACTACATTCAACAAAGAAACCTAACACAAAATTGCAAACTATGGGATCTGAATAATGAACCTATGGAAAAACCTAAACCTCCAAGCATCCTTCAGATCGAACTAGCTCCTGCCAAAAGGAAATGGAGCCTTTCTCATGAAAGTGTTGTTTCTTCTCAAGAACCTCTGTTAAAAAGGGCCCATCCGGAGGATGAAGTTGGGGATGTATCATCCAAAAATATTGAACCAAATCTTCCTAAAGACTTCTCTCCTTTTATTCACGAGGTGGGACACCCTGTTTCTAAAGTTTCTGAATTCATACCTTTTTATGTCTCCCTCCGGGTCAAATATTTTCTCCTTCACAACTGTCTCCTGCACCCAAGAGCTAAAACCAATATAATGATAGAAGAAGTTATGCACCAATTGGGTCTGAAGATCTCACAAGCAAACACCAGAGATAATTTCGCAAAAGGAATCATTAACAACCTCAAGGTAGCTTTTGACTCCTACCCCAGTTCTCCTTTCTTGATAAATGTGGTCATCGTAAATGATATAAATAATTTCGAGATTATCCTTCCCAATGACCTCATTAAACACTTAAATGGAAGCATTCACAAGGAGCAGTCCAAAGCCACTATCCCTCATCCTGAAGGAGGATTTTTCACCATCTATAATGAGCCTTTTGTTGGATCACCAGTCGAGACCCCCAATGAGGTAAATGATCAACTTTTATGCATTAATAGTGGTCTAAATGATTGGTTCATTCAGGAAGGGAAGATGGATATGGACACTGTTGAAGAAACAAAAGAAATTTGGACCTTGGAATTCGATTGGTCACACTCGAGCTTTGGATCAGGCATTGGAGTAGTTTTAACAGCCCCCTCAGGTGAGATCTTATACCATTCGTATAGGCTGGAATTCCTTTGCACCAACAATGTGGCTGAATATGAATCTTTGATTCTTGGACTCAATCTAGCAATCGACAAAGGTGTTACAATCTTGGAAGTAAAAGGGGACTCAGACCTCATTGTGTCGCAAGTTTTGATGAAATTTTCCACTAAGAATGAGAAGTTGAAAAAGTATCGAGATCTGGCTTAGACCCTTTCAAAATCCTTCAGAAAAATATCAATTGAAGTTGTTCCTCAAGAAGAAAACCATGTGGCTAAGCCTCCACTTTACAACCATGTGAAGGACCTCTTCACGACTTATCCAAAATGGAGGTTCTTTTCAAACCTTCTGTCCCCGACAATCTGGAGCATTGGTAGGTTTTCAAGGATGATGATCAAGTTATCAAATTCATGGAAAATAACAAATAATTTACAAATTCACAAGTTGCTTTCCTGGCTGATTCTATGGACTAGGAAATTATCAACCTGCAAAACAATACCTTACTTCAACAAAGGGTCTTGGAATTAGAGCTTCAGACCATACCACAGACTCCACAAGAAGTGTGTGACCAATGAGAATTGAATGCTCGGAGTGTAGTTGAGAGGATTAAAACACTTGCTGCAAAATGTAAATAGATAAGTAGCAGAAGAACGCAGATATATGAACAACTATCTGAAGACCCAAAGTTGAAGAAACTGGAGTCCCAACTCCAGGAAGCAAAGTAGCATGCAAATACAGTATAGGCGCAACTTAATCTCCTTTCACCCATCGAGAGGATGAAGAGATCCTAGGAATAGCGCACTCCTCAACAACTTGATCTTACGATGCAAAATAGAGTGATGGAATTCACCCAGAAACTCCAGCCGAGCCAGGAGGCAGCCTACCTACTATTTGAAGAAATTGAAGGCCAAGGAACACTACTAAAACAAGTAGTTGCTACAGTCGAGCAGCAACTAGAAGTACCTATCAACGAAGTGGTTGTTCAGGAATTCGCTGAGCAAGAAGAATTAGCATAGAGACAAGTCGAAGTAGCTCAGGCCAAGCTCGAGACTTTTGAGGCAAAGTTACCCAGACCTGGGTGAATCGGGACGAGTCACAGGTGAGTGTTGGGGGCCTGTTGGCCCCTTACCAAGTTTTGAGGAACATTTGGTCATATTTGACCATTTTTGGGACTTTGACAGCTTGTCAAAGATGGAGAGCAACACGAAGCGGAAATCATGGAAGCTAGACCCCTTTTGGGTCCTTGTTGGGTTTTTGGGGATACTGTATGTTGATTGTGGTGGTAGTTAATGTGTTTTCTCATTTGTATTATTTTTTTGTATATATATATATATATATATATATATATATATATATATATATATATATATATATATATATATATATATATATATATATATATATATATGTCTAGGCCATATAGAGAGGGAGTGGTTGATATATATATGTGATGTAGGCTAAGTGCCAAGGGTTGAATCTGAGTGATCAAGTCTTTGTGCATTTTGTGTAAGACTTGCAGAGCCGAGTGCAAGTCCCTGTGAGAGATTGTAAAAGGATTTTTGTTGTAGTGCAAGGAATAAGGATCTAGCAAGATGCACATATCTTCTGTTCTATGTGAAGAGGGATTCAGATGGCTCTGTGTTGTAATCTGATTAATTGAAGCTAATAAAGAAGACTTTGTGGACATAGCCCCAGGGTGGGGGTGAACCACAGTAAATTTGTGTGTGTGCTCTATGCCTCAACCTGATGTGTTTGTCTCTTTCTTTGCTAAGTGATTTGATGTTTTTAGATAGATCTATTTATGCTTTGTGTTTCTGAGATATGAATGAATATTGGTTCTAGTATGTAAGATTCTTAGTGCTTGATCTGCCGAATCTAATCTATCATGTTGTGGCTAAGTGATGAATTATCTTATATATAAGTACATATTGTGATGCTCTGTGCTATTTTTGAAGTATCATAAGGGTTGAATATTGATGAATAATCTATGCTAAGTGATGGCTAAGTGTTATAATCATAGATCTGTGTCCCAGCTAAGGTTTCAGACACCTAAGTCTTGTAACCACCCCTGCCTCTACCTTGGGTGAGACTTCATTTGCTTCGCAAGTGTTGTCGAAAGGGCCGGTAGTTAGGTCTTTGTTGATGCGTTGTTGTAGTGTTGAACCCTGGGTCTGCCCCTATGCCAAAAAATGGTTCCGTTGTCGAGACATGAAATTGTGATTGCTGGGAACTGAGCAGAACAAGCTTTGTGCAAAGATTCATCTTGAAATTGTGAAAGCTCTGTGCATGGATCTATACCCTAGTGCACAGTGATCCACTTGATCTAAAAATATCTGTGATGAAGAAGGAAGGAAAAATCTGATGGAAAGAAGTGATATCTGCAAGAAAAGAGGTTGATACTAAAGAAAAGAAGTAATATCTGTAAGCTTTGTGCTCCGATAAAGGTAAGAATAGTTAAAAGTTCTTAGATCTGGAAGCCTTGTGCCCTGTGGAAGTAAAAGAAGTGAAAATTTTTGTTTCTAAAGTATGGATTTAGGTATGCTTGATAGATTTTGTCTTAGCTTGAAAATTTGGGCATTATTAGATGAAAGAACATTTGATATGAATAGATCTGATAAGAATAATGAAAGATATGTTATACCTATGCATAGAAACAATTTTTGGACTAACTAATGTATGTCGGATCCTAGAAAGAAATTTTTGCAGGGTAGCCATTAAGACCCTAGAAAGTAGTACAAGAAAAGTTGTGGATGATTGACAATAAAGAGAGGATTAACTCTTTGTTACAGTTGCAGAAGACCAGGACATCTTGCTAAGGAATGCCCTGGGAGAATCCCTAGTTGCTTCTGTTGTAAGGCTATGGACCATGAAGAACTTGATTTCCCTAGAATGATAGCTAGAATTGAAAAGTTGAATATGGACAAAGAAAACCCTCAAGGAGATCAAGACACTAAGATTATAGAAGAACCCCAGAAAGAATCATAGATTTTGTTGCTTAAAATGAAAGAAACCCTGGATGAACATAAAGATGTTAGTTTTTCAGAGATCTTCCAAGAAAAGGAGAAAATCGAAGTAAGAATAGGAGACTTCAACATTGACTGTTCTCTGGATGATGGAACACATATGAACATTATGACAGAAAGTACTTGGGAAACCCTAGGAAGGCCTACTATGGTTCCTTCACTAGGAAAAATAGGGTTGTTTAAAGGAAAAATGGTAACCCTATGTGGCAGGATTACCCAGATAGCTATGAGTACCCATGGAGCTTCGACAGAGGAAGAATTAAAAGTTATTAAATTTATTTAGGACTATGCCCCATTTGTAGCTTTGTTAGGATCTGGATTGAAAAATACCAGATCCGAAGAAAAGAAGAAAAGGAAGCCCTAGAACAGAAGCAGTAAGAACTCATGGAATTTATGACTAGAAAGATCGCCTACTTGATGGAAGAACAAGAGAACAGATCTAAGATATTAAACACTAGGGACTTGGATTTTGAATTTATAAGAGCATTAGAGGAACCATGGAAGACTGAAATACCTAATCCATATGTTGAAGGTGTATTACCCTTGGATCTGAAGAAATAATCTTAGCATCGTGAAGTGACTATGTCGAGAGAGGACAAGAATCAGAATGGAAAAAGGATGATGGAGACGAAGATCACTGGGAAGAAGGCTAGGAAGCTAAGTAATAAGAGAGCCAAGATCGAAAAGTTACAGAAGACTCCAGAGGAAACTTTGCAGAAGGAAAAATCACAGGAATTGAGCTTCGTCAGGATATCAGAACAACGACATATGACACTTCACCGTGGCGAAGCACTATCATTGTTGGACCAATATACCCGTTCGACTTCCACCACGAACAGACATAAAAGCATTAAAGGATCACCACCAGACCATTATACGACGCCATAACATATGGATCAACATTCATGGAAGATTCATACCCATTGCAAGCAGATCATTGACGAATTTCCTATTTAGCTTGTCGCGTCGTTCCCGAAGAATGCTTTTGCCAACTGAAAAATCGAAGCCCGCAGAACTAGTGATTGTCTACAGTGACCATTGCAAGAAGATTGTTCATCCTAGTGCATCATTTTGAGAATATCGTGACCCCAAGTATCTTTCCCGAGTGCGTATAGTATGGCCTCCCACAATAGAAAAATATTTCGGCCAAAAATTCACATAAAAAGTTTATCGGGAATCGTGCCCACTTTCCTCGAAAAACATGCCCTCTTTGTTGCTCACTTTCCTCTCTCAAGCATGATCAAAAACTCTCTCTAACTCTCCTCCTGATGTTCTTTCAACATCCTCCTGATGTCTTCAGAACATGTCTTACACACTACACAATGCATTCTTTTATAATCTGAAAATGACTTTTTACCCCAAAAGTGTCTTTTCACCTTCCCAACCCTAGATCCAAAGGCCAAGATTAGATCTTGCCTTTTTCAAGATCAATGGTCATGATCCATTCCCTCCAAAATGTCTCATTTATAATTAAAGTGAATTTCACTTTATTACATAAGTGCTCTATGAAAATAAAGTCACCTTAAAAATAGAAGGTACACTTTATTAAAAAGTCACTTTACTAAAAGAACCACTTAAAACAACTTTATAAAAATTATTACAAAGTCAAGTGCTTGGTAGTGCAAATATTAAGGTAACATCTACATACAAGAGAAAACATATGGAGTACCTCTCGAGCTAAACAAATCTAATACTCCTTCTTAGTGAGGGAGGTACTTTTGGTATCACCACCAGAATTCGTCTCCATATCATCAGCTGCCATAGCTCCTCCCTTTGTACTAGAAGTCTTTGCTCCCTCTGAACATGAATCCACTACTCCTATTGCACAGGATGCCTCTATTGCTATCTCTGTTGTACCATGAACTAAAGACATGCTCCTAGGAGACTGCACACTCTCCTGAGCATCCAACTGTGTCGACTCATGCTTATTGAGTCCCTTGAGAGTCCCAGAAGAAGAATGAGTGCCATGTATCAACTCTCTCTCCCATGCTACCTGCCAACTCTTCGACACAGAATCTGAGTCCAGAAATCCATTGGACCCCAACACAGGTCTACCCAACAAACTATACAACCTCTCATACCTGACACCAAGCATCATTGTTGTGTCTGGAGTAGCTCCCATACTCAGCCACAATAGAATGTCACTCCAAATCTATCAACCTCCAGAGATGACACTGAGAGTAAGTTAACCATCATCTCTAGAACATAAATACTCCGAAAACCTCCAGAAATCCTCCTGACTCTAGCTATAATATAACACTTCCAACCCCCTTCACTACAAGTTGTGGGCCGGTACCAACACCCACAAAATAGTCTAAGTCTATTTCTGAAAGACTCAAGAACACTAACCTCATCCTTGTCATATGCTGAAAAGCTCCACTGTCCATGAACCACACTTCAATGTCCTCAAACACTAGGTACCCACTGCCCAAGGGACTAGTCATGAGAGAAAACTTCCTCTCATGTCTCTCAACAAACTCTGCAAACTTTGTTGATGCTGACACCTCTGGTTCCAGCTTTTTCTCCTTCTTGTTCGGAAACTAAATAGCATAGTGGCCAGTCTTGTGACATGCAAGGCATCTCACCTTGCTCATGCCCTTCTTATTTCCCTTTACCACAAGAGCAACATTCTTGTCATCTTTGTCCACTTGACAAAGAACCTTTTCTTCCTTCTTCAAGCAAACACAACAACAAATCACTTATCGTCCCAATTGCCAAAATGCTACCCACTAAACTTCAGAGAACAAGATCTTATACCATGTAGATTTTTAATGACTAAAATCAGAAAACTGAAATTCTATCAAACACTTAGCAACCTAGAGATAATTATCTTCATAAACTTCATAAATGAAAAAACCCACATTCAGAAATTTCCATAAGCAGAAATACGCATTGCTAAGCAAAAATATGCAGTGGGAAAACACAATGGACAACAAGCCAATAACACTAAGAAATTTAGGCAAATGCCAGGGAAAACCCCAATGTGGGGAAACCCAATGAGAGAGAGAGAGATCTTATTATTATGCTTTAGGAAAGTACAAAACAACAACAAATCTACATTGCCAGCCAAGGAAAATACCTCACAACACCAAATATGTCCCATAGAAATCTGCCTTGTTTTCTGTGCCAAAATTGTACCATTGTTTGGCCTCTTCTGCCTCATTTTCCATGCCCACGGTCACCTGTATGGATTGTTCTATATGACCCAAAAATAGGAAATAGAAAACAGAAATGTTCCTCGAAATCTATGCCCAAAATTTATTGATTTATGTGCCAATTCTGTACGGTTGTACGGAATCATATGGACTATACGGATCTGTATAGTATGGCCTCCCACAGCAGAAAAATATTTTGACCAAAAATTCCCAGAAAAAGTTTCTCAAGAATCGTGCCCACTTTCCTCGAAAAACATGCTCTCTTTTCTACTCACTTTCCTCTCTCAAGCATCTTCAGAAAATCTCTCTAACTCTCCTCCCGATGTGCTTTCAACATCCTCCCGATGTCTTCACAACATGTCTTGCACACTACCCAATGCATTCTTTTATAATCTGACAATGACATTTTCCCCCCAAAAGTGTCTTTTCACCTTCCCAACCCTAGATCCAAAGGACAAGATTAGATCTTGCCTTTTTCAAGATCAAGGGTCATGATCTATTCCCTCCAAAATGTCTCATTTAAAATTAAAGTGAATTTCACTTTATTACATAAGTGCTTTATGAAAATAAAGTCACTTTAAAAATAGAAGGTACACTTTATTAAAAAGTCACTTTACTAAAAGAACCACTTAAAACAACTTTATAAAAACTATTACAAAGTCAAGTGCTTGGTAGTGCAAATATTAAGGTAACATCTGCATACAAGACAAAATAAGCGGAGTACCTCCCGAGCTAAACAAATCTAACACTCCCTCTTAGCGAGGGAGGTACTTCTGGTATCACCACCAGAATCTATCTCCATATCATCAGCTACCATAGCTGCTCCCTCTGTACTAGAAGTCTTTGCTCCCTTTGAACATGAAGCCACTACTTCCACTGCACTAGAAGCCTCTACTGCTATCTCTTATGTACCACGAACTAAAGACATGCTCCTAGGAGACTGTACACTCTCCTGAGCATCCAACTGTGTTGACTCATGCCTATTGAGTCCCTCCAGAAGACTGCGTGCCATGTATCAACTCTCTCTCCCATACTACCTACCAACTCTCTGACACAGAATCTGAGTCCAGAAATCCACCGGACCCTAACACATGTCTACACAAAAACCTGTACAACCTCTCATACCCGACACCAAGAATCACTGTTGTGTCTGGAGTAGCTCCCATACCCGACCAAAATAGAATGTCACTCCAAATCTATCAACCTCCAGAGATGACACTGAGAGTAATTTAACCATCATCTCTGAAACATAAATACTCCGGCAACCTCCAGAAATCCTCCTGACTCTAGCTGGAATCTAACACTTCCAACCCCCTTCACTGCAAGTTGTGGGCCGGTACCAACACCCACACAACAGTTTGAGTCTGTTTCTGAAAGACTCAAGAACACTAACCTCATCCTTGTCATATGTCGAGAATCTCCACTTTCCACAAACCACACTTCAATGTCCTCGAACACTAGGCAACCACTGCCCAAGGGACCATTCATGAGAGAATACTTCCTCTCATGTCTCTCAACAAACTCTACAATCTTTGCTGATGCTAACACCTCTAGTTCCGGCTTCTTCTCCTTCTTGTTCAGACACTGACTAGCGTAGTGGCAAGTCTTGTGACGTGCAAGGAATATCACCTTGCTCATGTCCTGCTTCTTTCCCTTTACCACAAGAGCAACATTCTTGTCATCTTTTTCCACCTGACAAAGAACCTTTTATACCTTCTTCAAGCAAACACAATAGAAAATCACTTGCTATCCCAAGTGCCAAAATGCTACCCACTAAACTTCAGAGCACAAGCTCTGATACCATGTAGATTTTTAATGATTAAAATTAGCAAACTAAAATTCTATCAAACCCTTACCAACCTAGAGATAACTATCTTCATAAACTTCATAAATGCAAAAACCCACATTCTGAAATTTCCATAAGCAGAAATACACATTGCTAAGCAAAAATATGCAGCGGAAAAACACAGTGGACAACAACCCAATAACACTTAGAAATTTAGGCAAATTCTAGGGAAAACCCCAATGTGGGGAAACCCAATGAGAGAGGGAGATCTTATTATTATGCTTCAGGATAGTACAAAACAACAACAAATCTACATTTCCAGCCAAGGAAATAACTCACATCACCAAATCTATCCCACAAAAAACTGCCTCATTTTCCATTCCAAAAGTGTACCATTGTTCGGCCTCGTCTACCTCGTTTTTTGTGCCCATAGTTAGCTGTATGGACTGTTCTATATGGCCCAAAAACAATGAACAAAAAACATAAATCTACCTCAAAATCCGTGCCTAAAATTTCTCGATTTTTGTGCCAAATCCGTATGACTGTACAGACTGTGCAGAATCGTATGGACTATATAGATCCGTACAGTACGACCTCCCACAGCAGAAAAATATTTCAGCAAAAAATTCACAGAAAAAGTTTCTCGAGAATCATGCCCACTTCCTCGAAAAACGTCCACTCTTTGCTACTCACTTTCCTCTCTCAAGCATGATCAGAAAATCTCTTTAACTCTCCTTCTGATGTGCTTTCAACATCCTCCCAATGTCTTCACAACATGTCTTGCACACTGCCCAATGCAATCTTTTATAATTTGAAAATGACTTTTCCCCCCCAAATGTGTCTTTTCACCTTCCCAACCCTAGATCCAAAGGCCAAGATTAGATCTTTCCTTTTTCAAGATCAAGGGTCATGATCCATTCCCTCCAAAATGTCTCATTTAAAATTAAAGTGAATTTCACTTTATTACATAAGTGCTTTATGAAAATAAAGTCACTTTAAAAATAGAAGGTACACTTTATTAAAAAGTCACTTTACTAAAATAACCACTTAAACCAACTTTATAAAAACTATTACAAAGTCAAGTGCTTGGTAGTGCAAACATCTGCATACAAGACAAAACATGTGGAGTACCTCCCAAGCTAAATAGATCTAACAGTTTTGTGACTGGAACCTGGGGGATCGTAAAGCTTACAGCATGCTCTCCCCATATAAGTACTTGACGAGAACTAAGGGAAAGAATTAGAAGCTCATCCCTCAACAATGGACGATGAACCTCGTGTAGTCTACTTTGCTCAATGTTATGAAAATACCGCATTTTGGCAGACACCAGGAGGTGAATGCTTGTGTAAAATTGTTGCTAGAAATTTACCATGAAGGATACCTGTGGTTAGATCATTGCATAACTGTTGATCCGAAACTGATCAATACTATCATCAAGCTTAGCATGCAGGACCCTGATCCCCATGAGTACTATCCTGGAAAGACCATAGACCACGCTCTTGCGCAGAAGATCAAAGAATCCTATGGCGATGTTGAGAAAGGTGCGAGAGGCTACAAGGTAGATTCTATTTAAAGTGGCGCAGTGCACCTTGCATGCCAATTGATCGCAGGGAAGTTGGTATGCAAGAATCCACCAACACAAGTATATGGCTTTGTAGTTGACCTTGCAGGAAAGTGCACAGAGGGACTACAGATGAACTGGGTGAAGTACCTGGTGAATCAACTGGAGATTGACTGTAGAGAAGCCTAGGATCAGGGACATGAATTTCATTTTAGTTGGCTCCTGATATTGATCGCTTTTGTTGCATGGGAGCTACCAGAAGGTGCAACCTTCCTGGACCTTGATCCCTTTGACCCACTAGCCATGAAGTTCAGTACATTATGGTACTCGAATGACATTAGAAAGAAATGGAAATCGAATGTCATTTTCCACATGTACTATAACCAATTGAAAGCACACATAAGGAGTGAACCATGCATAACCCCAAACACTTTACAGAGATTCCAACCTTTGATAAAGTTCAGTGCAAATCGCCACTTTATATACCTAACCCCATGTGATGATGAGCATGCGGAACAACTTCAGTCCTATTATATGATGACAAAAGAAGACCTGGAAGAGATCACCAAAGAATGGTCGGCAGACCTCTTTGTTTCAACATACCCCGCAGAAATGTTCGACATCGATAGCCCCGAAACTGCACAGGATACACCTGGGCTCAGTAAGACAAAGAAAGCAAACACAACAAAGAAGGCCAAAGAAATCCAGGATGTTGACAACCTATCTATAAAGATAGCTTCCATTACACCATATGAAGAAGGTGATGACAAAGAAGGTATAAAAACCGAACAACAGAAAGTTGAAGTACCACCGCCTAGGGACGAAGAAGACTCATTGAAGAAAAGGAAGTTGTCACCTCTGAAATATTCCTCCAGAAAGAAACCAAGAAACCATGTAACTAGGATGCGAACTTCCCTCACGTTGGATGAATTTGATTTCAGTGTTGCAGCAGTCAATTATGCTTCAAAGGAAATCATAGAGAAGCAGGAGGAAAAGAAGGAACAAATGTATAGCCAAATTGAGATCAAGCTCCAAGGAGTATAGCAAGCACTCCAGTCTAGCCGAGCAATCTCTATTGCACCTCTGCTAGAAGGAACAACAGAAGTGGGATATGAATCATTTCAGCTCCACAAGATTGTTGATTCAGTCGAAGTACACCTTCGATATGCTCAGGAAGAAAAAGAGCAGGCCACCTAGGCCCTCAAGAAAGCACAGGAGGAAATTATTAAACAATGCCAAGCTGCACAACAAGAGAAGAATGCTCTCCAAGAAAAATTTGAAGAAGATAGAGAGAAGATCCGAAAAGAGAAAGAGTAGCTACTCACAAAGCAGAGAGGAATTGAAGAAGCAGTCAACAGAGCATTTCTCTCTGTGACCAGCTTAGAGAAGAAGGATGAAGAGCCCATAGAGCACCAAGTGACGAAGCTGGCTAAAGTCATTCAGCAACTTCAACAAAGGGTCATGGAATTAGAGCTTCAGACCATACCACAGACTCTACAAGAAGTGTGCGACCAATGAGAATTGAATGCTTAGAGCGTAGTTGAGAGAATTAAAACACTTGTTGTAGAATGTAAACAACTAAGTAGCAGAAGCATGCAGATATATGAACAACTATATGAAGACCCAGAGTTGAAGAAACTGGAGTCCCAACTCCAGGAAGAAAATAAGCACGTAGATACAGTACAGGCACAGCTCAAGCTTCTGTCACTAATCGAGAGGATGAAGAGATCGCATGAACAATGCACTTCCCAACAACTCATTCTTACCATGCAGAAAAGACTCATGGAAGTCACCCAGAAACTCCAGCCGAGCCAGGAGGTGGGCTACCTACTATTTGAAGAAATTGAAAGACAAAGAACACTACTAGAACAAGTAGTTGCTACAGTCGAGAAGCAACTGGAAGTACCTATCAGTGAAGATGTTGTTCAGGAATTTTCTGAGCAAGAAGCAGTAGCACAAAGACAAGTCGAAGCAGCTCAGGCCAAGCTCAAGACCTTTGAGGCAAAGTTACCCAGACCTAAGTGAATCGGGACGAGTCACAGGTGAATGTCAGGGGCCTGTTTGACCTTGACCAAGTTTTGAGGAACACTTGGTCATATTTGACTGTTTTTGGGACTTCGACAGCTTGTCAAAGATGGAGCACAATCTGAAGTGAAAATCATGGAAGCTAGACCCCTTTTGGCTCCTTTTTGGGTTTTTTGGGATAATGTAACAGGATTGGGATGTCGGCCCATGGGTTTACCCATGTT
>JZKD02S0750097.1:139680-152866 GCA_000966675.3 Picea glauca
GATAAATGTTGTGTACTTGTGGATGTGTATTTCTTAGTGATCTTGTGGTTGTTATGCTCTTATCTTTATGAAATGCAAAGAACTATAATATCAGCATAAAACATTAACAGATGTATGCCCTAGTGCACAATGATCCACTTGATCTAAAAAGATCTGTGCTGAAGAAGGAAGGACAGATCTGAAGGAAAGAAGTCAGATATGCAAGAAAAGAGGTTGATATTGAAGAAAAGAAGTAAGATCTGTAAGCTTTGTTCTCCGATAAAGGTAAGAATAGTTAAAAGTTCTTAGATCTGGAAGCTTTGTGCCCTGTAGAAGTAAAAGGAAGTGAAAATTTTTGTTTCTAAAGTATGCATTTAGGTATGCTTGATATATTTTGTCCTAGCTTGAAAATTAGGGCATTATTAGATTAAATAACGTTCGATATGAATAGATATGATAATAATAATGAAAGATATGTTATACCTATGCATAGAAAGAATAGTTGAACTAACCAATGTATGCAGGATCCTAGAAAGAAATTTTTGCAGGCTAGCCATTATGACCCTAGCAAGCGTTACAATAAAAGTTGGGGATGATTGAAGAGAAAGAGAGGATTAACTCTTTGTTACAGTTGCAGATGACCAGGACATCTTGCTAAGGAATTCCCTGGGAGAAACCCTAGTTTCCTCTGTTGTAAGGATATGGACCATGAAGTACTGGATTGCCCTAGAATGATTGCTAGACTTGAAAAGTTGAATATGGAGCAAGAAAACCCTGAAGGAGATCAAGAGACTAAGATTATAGAATAACCCCAGAAAGAATCAGAGATTATGTTGTTGAAAATGAAAGAAACCCTAGATGAACATAAAGATGTCAGTTTGTCAGAGATCTTCAAAGCAAAGGAGAAAAACGAAGTAAGAATAGGAGACTTCGACATTGACTGTGGTTTGGATGAGGGAACATAGATGAACATTATGAGAGAACGTACTTGGGAAACCCTAGGAAAGCATGTTATGGTTCCTTCACTAGGAAAAATAAGGTTGTTTAAAGGAAAAATGGGAACCCTATGTGGCAGGATTATCCAGATAGCTATGAGTACCCATGGAGATTCGATAGAGGAAGAATTCAAAGTTCTTAAATTTATTGAGGACTATGCCCCATTTCTATCTTTTTTAGGTAAGATTTGGATTGGAAAAGACTAGATCCAGAGAAAAGAAGAAAAGGAAGCCCTAGAACAAAAGAAGCAAGAACTCGTTGAATTTATGACTAGAAAGATCGCCTACTTCCTGGAAGAACAAGAGAATAGATCTAATCTATTAAACACCAGGGACTTGGATGTCGAAGCTATAAGAGCATTAGAGGAACCAAAGAAGACTGAAATACCTAATCTATATGATGAAGGTGTATTACCCTTGGATCTGAAGAAATAATCTCAGCATCACGAAGTGACTATGTCGAGAGAAGATAAGAATCAGAATGGAAAAAGGATGACTGAGACAAAGCTCACTGGGAAGAAGGCTAGGAAACTAAGTAAGAAGAGAGCCAATATCGAAAAGTTACATAAGACTCCAGAGGAAACTTCGCAGAAGGAAAAATCACAGGAATTGAGCTTTGTCAGGATATCAGAACAACAACATACAACACTTCATCATGGCGAAGCACTATAGTCGTTCGACCGATATACCCGTTCGACTTCCACCCCAAATGGATAGAAAAGAATCAAAGGACCACAACCAGACCGTTGAACCATGCCATAATGGATGGATCAACTTTCATGGAAGCTTCATACATGTTGCAAGCAGACCGTTGACAAATTTCCTATTTAGCTCATCGCACTGTGCCCGAAGAACACTTTTGTCAACTGAAAAATCAAAGCCCACATAACTAGTGACTATCTACAGTGACGATTGAAACCATATTGTTCATCCTAGTGCATCATTTTGAGATCCTCGTGACCCCGATTATCTTTCCCAAGTGCGTATGTCTGATGATCTCACCGAACTTGAGGAATCCATCACAGAGGTCCTTCTCGAATTAATGACTAAGATAGTCATGTCAGAAAGAAGAATGTCCACCGAAGTCCAAGCATCATTGACGGGAGGAGTGGAAGCCTCCCCATTGACTGCTCGAGAAGGAACATCTCGAGCCGACGCAGAAAGAAGACCTAAGCATAAGGATGACATAGCCAACACGAAGTTAGTGCCATCCATCCTACTAGCTTACATATCCCCTCTGAGCAGTGAGATTAACAGGGACAGTGTCCCTGAAGACTTTGAATACACCCTAGTCACTGCATATCTATCGAAAGGAGTACACACCTATCGTGTAGATCAAGACAAGGTTACAACACTAAAGTTTTGCGACTTCAACCCAGGGGACCGTAAATCTTACAGCATTCTCGCACGGTATAAGTACTTGATGAGAAATAAGGGAAAGAATTCAAAGCTCATCCCTCAACAATGGACGATGAACCTCACGTAGTCTACTTTTCTCAATGTTATGAAAATACTGCATTTCGACAGACACCAGGAGGTGAATGCTTGTGCAAAATTGCTGCTAGCAAGTTACCATGGAGGACAACTGTGGTTAGATCGTCACATAATTGTTGATCCGGCACTGATCAATAGGATCACTAGGCTTAGCATGCAGGGCCCTGATCCCCATGAGTACTATCCAGGAAAGACCACAGATCACACTCTTGCAGAGAAGATCAAAGAATCCTATGGCAATCTTGAGAAAGGCACGAGAGGCTACAAGGTAGCTTCTATTGAAAGTGGCACAGAGCGCCTCGCATGCCAACTAATCGCAAGGAATTTGGTATGCAAGAACCTATCAACATAAGTATCTAGCTTTGTAGTTGATCTCATAGGAAAGTGCGTAGAGGGACTACAGATGAACTAGGAAAAGTACCTAGTGAATCAACTGGAGATTGACTGCAGATAAGCCCAGGATCAGGGGCATGAATTCAATTTTAGATGGCTCGTGAGACTGTCGCTTTTGTTGCATGGGATCTACTAGAAGGTGCAACCTTCCTGGACCTTGATCCCTTTGAGACACTAGCCATGAAGTTCAGTACATTATGGTACTCAAACAATATGAGCAAGCAATGGCAATTGAATGCCATTTTCCACACGTACTATAACTAATTGAAAGAACCCATAAGGAGTGAACAACGCATAACCCTAAACACTTTACAGAGATTTCAACTTCTAGTAAAGTTCAGTGTGAACCGCCACTTTATATACCTAACCCCATGCGCTGATGAGCATCAGGAACAACTTCAGTCCTATTATAAGCTGACAAAAGAAGACCTGGAAGAGATCACTAAGGAATGGTTGGTGGACCTCCTTGTTTCAGCAGACCCTGCATAAATTTCCGACATCGACAGCCCCGGAACTATGCAGGATACACCTGGTCCCAGTAAAACAAAGAAAGCAAACATGATGAAGAAGACTAAAGAAATCCAGGATGTTGACAGCCTATCTGTAAGGATAGTTTCCATTACACCAAATGAATAAGGGACAGAAACCAAACAACATAAATTCAAAGTATCACCACCTATGGACGAAGAAGACTCATCGAAGAAAAGGAAGGTCTCACCTCTGAAATCTTCCTCCAGAAAGAAACCAAGAATCCCTGTAACCAAGATGTGAACTACCCTCACGTTTGATGACTTTGATTTCATTGTTGCAGTGGTTAGTGATTCTTCAAAGGAAATCATAGAGAAGCAGGAGGTGAAGCAGGAACAAATGTATAGCCAAATTGAGATCACACTCCAAGGAGTACAACAAGAACTCCAGTCTAGCCGAACAATCTCTACTACACCTCTTCCAGAAGGAACAACAGAAGTGGGAGATGAATCAGTTCAGCTCCGCAATATTGTTGATTCAATCAAAGTATGCCTTCAACATGCTCAGGAAGAAAAAGCGTAGGCCACCCATGCCCACAGGAGGAAATTATTGAATAACACCAAGCTGCACAACTATAGAAGAATGCTCTCCAAGCAAAATTTGAAGAGGACAGAGCGAAGATCAAAAAAGAGAAAGAGAAGTTGCTCACAAAGCAGATAGGAATTGAAGAAGTAGTCAACATAGCATTTCAGTTTGTGACTGGCTTAGAGCAGAAGGCCAAAGATCCCATAGAGCACCAAGTGATGAAGTTGGTTGAAGTCATTCAACAACTTCAACAAAGAGTCATGGAATTAGAGCTTCATACGATACCACAGACTCCACAAGAAGTGCGTGACCAATGAGAATTGAATGCTCAGAGCACAGTTGAGAGGATTAAAACACTTTCTGCAAAATTTAAAAATCTAAGTAGCAGAAGCACGCAGATATATGAACAACCATATGAAGACCCAGAGTTGAAGAAACTGGAGTCCCAACTCTAGGAAGCAAAGCGGCACGCAGATATAGTACAGGTGCAACTCAAGCTCCTGTCACCCATCAAGAGGATGAAGAGATCCCAGGAACAATGCACTTCCCAAAAACTCGTTCTTACGATGCAGAACAAAGTGATGGAAGTCACCCAGAAACTCCAACCAACCCAAGAGGAAACCTACCTACTGTTTGAAGAAATTGAAGGCCAAGGAACACTACTAGAACAAGTAGTTTCTACAGTCGAGCAGTGACTGGAAGTACCTATCAGCGAAGTGGTTGTTCAAGAATTTTCTAAGTAAGAAGCAGTAGCATAGAGACAAGTGGAAGCATATCGGGCCAAGCTCCATACCTTTTAGGCAAAGTTACCCAGACCTGAGTGACTCGGGATGAGTCACAGGTGAGTGTTGGGGGTCTGTTGGCCCTTGACCAAGTTTTGAGGAACACTTGGTCATATTTGACCCTTTTTGGGACTTCGACAAATTGTCAAATCTGGAGCGCAACGCGAAGCGGAAATCATGGAATCTAGACCCCTTTTGGTTCCTTTTTGGGTTTTGTAGGACAATGTAATGGGATTGGAATGTCAGCTATTGGGTTTACCCATATTTAGGCCTATTTCGTATGTATATATATGTATATATAATTATTTATATGTATATATATATATAGATATATAGGCCATATAGAGAGGGAGTGGATGATATATCTATTTGATGTAGGCTAAGTGCCAAGGGTTAAATCTGTGTGATCAAGGCTTTGTGCATTTTGTGTAAGACTTGTAGATCCAAGTGCAAGTCCCTGTGAGAGATTGTAGAAGGCTTTGTGATGTAGTGCAAGGAATAAGGATCTAGTGAGTTGCGCAGATCTTCTTTCCTATGAGAAGAGGGATTCGTATGGCTCTATGTTGTAACCTGATTAACTAAATCTAATAAAGAAGAATACTTTATGGACGTAGCCCCAGGGTGGAGGTGAACCATGGTAAATGTGTGTGTGTGCTCTGTGCCTCGACCTGATGTGTTCATCTCTTTCTTTGATAAGTTCTTTGATGTGTTTAGATATATCTATTTATGCTTTGTGCTTCTGAGATATGAATGAATATTAGTTCTAGTATATAAGATGCTTAGTGTTTGATCTGTCGAATCTAATCTATCATGTTGTGGCTAAGTGTTGAATTATCTTATATCTAAGTACATACTGCGATGCTCTGTGCTATCTGTGAAGTATCATAAAGGTTGAATATTGATGAATAATCTATTCTAAATGATTGCTAAGTGTTATAACCACATATCTGTGTCCCAGCTAAGGTTCCAGACACCTGATTTTTGCAACCACCCCTGCCTCTACCTCAGGTGAGACTTGATATGCTTCGCAGGTGTTACCGAAAGGGCTAGTAGCTAGGGTTTTGTTGGTGTGTTGTTGTAGTGGTGAATCCTGGGTCTGCCCCTATGCCAACAAATGGTTCCATTACTAGGAAATGAAACTATGATTGTTGGGAACTGAGCAGAAGAAGCTTTGTGCAAAGATTCATCTTGAAATTGTGAAAGCTCTGTGCATGGATCTATGCCCTAGTGCGCAGTGATCCACTTGATATAAAAATATCTATGTTGAAGAAGGAAGGAAAGATATAACGGAAAGAAGTCAGATCTGCAAGAAAAGAGGTTGATACTGAAGAAAATAAGTAATATCTGTAAGCTTTGTGCTCTGATAAAGGTAAGAATAGTTAAAAGTTCTTAGATCTGGAAGATTTGTGCCCTGTAGAAGTAAAAGAAGTGAAAAGTTTTGTTTCTAAAGTATGGATTTAGGTATGCTTGATAGATTTTGTCCTAGCTTGAAAATTAGGGCATTATTAGATGAAAGAACATTTGATATGAATAGATATTATAAGAATAATGAAAGATATGTTATACCTATGCATAGAAATAATTTTTGGACTAACCAATGTATGTCAGATCCTAGAAAGAAATTTTTGCAGGGTAGTCATTATGGCCCTAGCAAGCAGTACAAGAAAAGTTGGGGATGATTGAAGAGAAAGAGAGGATTAACTCTTTGTTACAGTTGCAAAAGACTAGGACATCTTGCTAACGAATGCCCTGGGAGAAACCCTAGTTGCCTCTGTTGTAAGGCTATGGACCATGAAGTACTGGATTTCCCTAGAATGATTACTAGACTTGAAAAGATGAATATGGAGAAAGCAAACCCAAAAGGAGAACAAGATTCAAGACACTAAGATTATAGAAGAACCCCAAAAATCATCAGAGATTATGTTGTTGAAAATGAAAGAAACCCTGGATGAACATAAATATGCCAGTTTGTCAAAGATCTTCAAAGCAAAGGAGAAAAGAAAAGTAAGAATAGGAGAATTTGACATTGACTGTACTCTAGATAAGGGAACGCAGATGAACATTATGACAGAAAGTACTTGGGAAACCCTAGTAAAGCCTGCTATGGTTCTTTCACTAGGAAAAATAGGGTTGTTTAAAGGAAAAATGGTAACCCTATGTGGCAGGATTACCTAGATAGCTATGAGTACCCATGGAGCTTCGACAGGGGAAGAATTCAAAGTTATTAAATTTATTAAGGACTGTGCCCCATTTCCAGCTTTGTTAGGAAAGATCTAGATTGAAAAAGACCAGATCCGAAGAAAAGAAGAAAAGCAGGCCCTAGAACAGAAGAAGCAAGAACTCATGGAATTTATGACTAGAAAGATCGCCTACTTGATGGAAGAACAAGAGAATAGATCTAAGCTATTAAACACTAGGGACTTGGATGTCGAATGTATAAGAGAATTAGAGGAACCAAAGAAGAATGAAATACCTAATCAATATGATGAAGGTGTATTACCCTTGGATCTGAAGAAATAATCTCAGCTTTGCAAAGTGACTATGTCGAGAGAAGATAAGAATCAGAATGGAATAAGGATGACCGAGATGAGGCTCACTAGGAAGAAGGCTAGGAAGCTAAGTAAGAAGAGAGCCAAGATCAAAAAGTTACAGAAGACTCCAGAGGAAACTTTGCAAAAGGAAAAATCACAGGAATTGAGCTTCGTCGGGATATCAGAAAAACGACATACGAAACTTCGTCGTGGCAAAGCACTATAACCATTGGACCAATATACTCGTTTGAATTCCTCCCCGAATGAACAGAAAATAATTAAAGGATCACCACCAGACCGTTGGACCATGCCATAATGGATGGATCAACGTTCATGGAAGCTTCATACCCTTTGCAAGCATACCGTTGATGAATTTCATATTTAGTGTGTCACGCTGTGCTCGAAGAACACTTTTGCCAACTGAAAAATTGAAGCTCGCAGAACTGGTGATTGTCTACAGTGACCATTGCAAGAAGATTGTTCATCCTAGTGTATCATTTTGAGATCCTCGTGACCCTAATTATCTTTCCCGAGTATGTATGTCCCACGAGCTCACCGAACTTGAGAAATACGTCACAGAGGTCCTTCTCGATTTAATGATTGAGAGAGTCATGTCAGAAAGAAGAATGTCCACCGGAGTCCAGGCATCATCAATAGGAGGAGTGCAAGCCTCCCATTCAATTTCTCAAGCAGGAACATCTTGAGCTGGCACAAAAAGAAGAACTAAGCATAACGACGACATAGCCAACGTGAAGTTAGTGCCATCCATCCTACCAGCTTACATACCCCCTCTAAGCGATGGGATTAACAAGGACAGTGTCTCTAGGGAATTTGAATACACCCTAGTCAGTACATATCTATCGAAAGGAGTACGCACCTACCTCACAGATCAAGAAAAGGTTACAGCATTGAAGTTTTGTGATTTGAACCTAGGGGACCGTAAAGCATACAACATGCTCGCCCCGTATAAGTACTTGATGAGAACTAAGGGAAAGAATTCGAAGCTCATCCCTCAGCAATGGATGATCAACCTTGCGCAGTCTACTTTGCCCAATGTTATGAAAATAACGCATTTCGGTAGACACCAGGAGGTGAATGCTTGTGTAAAATTGCTACTAGCAAGTTACCATGGTGGATACCTGTGGTTAGATCATCGCATAACTGTTGATCCATCACTGATCAATAGGATCATCAAGCTTAGCATTCAGGGCCCTGATCCTAATGAGTACTATCCTGGAAAGACCACAGACCATGCTCTTGTACAAAATATCAAAGAAGCCTATGGCGATGTTGAGAAAGGCACGAGAGGCTACAAGGTAGCTTCTATTGAAAGTGGCGCAGTGCATACTGATCACAGGAAAGTTGGTATGCAAGAATCGACCAACACAAGTATTTGGCTTTGTAGTTGACCTCACAGGAAAGTGCGCATAGTAACTATAGATGAACTGGGTGAAGGACCTGGTGAATCAAATAGAGATTAACTGCAGAGAAGCCAAGGATTAGGGGCATGAATTCCATTTTAGCTGGCTCTTGATACTGATCACTTTTTTTGCATGGGATATACTGGAAGGTGCAACCTTCCTGGACCTTGATCCCTTTGAGCCACTAGTCATGAATTTCAGTACATTATGGCACTCGAATGACATGAGAAAGTAATGGAAATTGAATGTCATTTTCCACACGTACTATAACCAATTGAAAGAATCCATAAGGAGTGAACCACGCATAACCTTGAACACTTTACAGAGATTCCGACCTCTGATAAATTTCATCATGGACCACCACTTTATATACCTAACCCCATGCATTTATGAGCACCAGGAACAACTTCAATCCTATTATAAGCTGACAGAATAAGACCTGGAAGACATCACCAAGGAATGGTCAGTGGACCTCCTTGTTTCAGCAAACCCCACAGAAATGTCTGACATCGATAGCCCTAGAACTGCGTAGGATACACCTAGGCCCAATACAAATAAGAAAGCAAACACGACGAAGAAGACTGAAGAAATCCAGGATGTTGACAGCCTATTTGTAAGGACGGCTTCCATTACACCAAATGAAGAAGGTGATGAAAAAGAAGGTACAAAAACCAAAAAATAGAAAGTCAAAGTACCACCTCCTAGGGACGAAGAAGACTCATTGAAGAAGAGGAAGGTCTCACCTCTAAAATCTTCCTCCAGAAAGAAACCAAGAACCCATATAACCATGATGTAAACTGCCCTCACGTTGGATGACTTTGATTTCGTTGTTGCAGCGGTCAATGATGCTTCAAAGGAAATCATAGAGAAGCAGGTGGTGAAGTAGGAATAAATGTATAGCCAAATTGAGATCGCACTCCAAGGAGTACAAAAAGCACTCCAGTCTTTCCAAGCAATCTCTATTGCACCTCTGCCAGAAAGAACCAGAGAAGTGGGAGATGAATCAATTCATCTCTGCAGGATTGTTGATTCAGTCGAAGTACGTCTTCGACATGCTCATGAAGAAAAATTGCAGGCCACCTAGGCCCTCATGAAAGCACGGGAGGAAATTATTGAACAATGCCAAGCCGCACAACAAGAGAAGAATGCTCTCCAAGCAAATTATGAAGAAAACAGAGCGAAGATCCAAAAAGAGAAAGAGCAGTTTCTCGCAAAGCGGACTGGAATTGAAGAAGTAGTCAATAAAGCATTTCACTTTGTGACCAACATAGAGCAGAAGGCTAAAGAGCCCATAGAGCACCAAGTGAGGAAGTTGGTTGAAGTCATTCAACAACTTCAACAAAGGGTCACGGAATTAGAGCTTCAACAAAGGGTTGTAGTTCAATTTCTTGCATTTGTTTATAAATATTGTTGAATCAAAACCCTAGGGGAAAATCACACAAGTAGGTTATTGTCTCATGTCCCCTGATAGAGAAACCTTAAGCCATTGTTGAGGAAAGAAAGAGCCTATCCTTAGCTACACTCCTATTTCCTTTCCCTATTGCTAGTCGTACTGTTCTGAAACCAAGAAGAGTGAGACGTCCCTGGCCTAGGTCTACTACACTAGGGTCATACTCTTTCTAGGGTTTGTTGAAAGGCCTTTCTTTAGCAACACCTTCCTCATCAAACCCTCTTGTTTTGGTTATATTTTGTTATTATTGAGCTAGCCTTTTTCCAGGAAGGAGGAGAGAGCATGAGGCCTTTCTTTAGCAACACCGGAGTGAGCCTTTCTCCCCTAGGGTTCCGATTTTGAGGCCCTGCTTCATCAGCACTTCAAAAATTTTCCCTCTAGTCCTTGAATCTTGCCTCCTTCAACCTGTGCATCCTTCACTTATGACTCCCTTAAACACTAAGGCACTGATCTAAGACCTCAAACGTTGAAGTAGAACTTGATCTAAACTCTCTCAAAGATTTTGAGTTGAAACCCTAACTACACTAACCCTACTAACCCTAAGTTACTGATGTCATCATTGTTTATTACATCTTAATGCAACAAAATTTTATTTTATGAGCAATTGAATGGTAGTTAGAGGCATTAATTGAGTTGAATATTGATTAGTTGCATTGAATGCCATATCGTTCTAGTATTTATTGGTGAAGTGACATTACTTTTATTGCTATTTTGTAAACATTGACTTCGTCAAAATTTACTTTCAAATTGCTTATATTGAATATCAGATAGTCTTTGATATATATGAAGTACTAACCAAAGCCTGCATATATTAGTTTATTGTTTCTTTGTTCTCAGGCAAGGATTCTACTTGGTTATCTTTGTTGGCTATAAGCCGGACTATCTATTTTTCTGATGATCTGTGAAGGGGGAAACTTGTCATTGTCTGATTATCCTTTAGCCTCTTCAAAACTCCAGGTCACCGAGGACATCTCCCATAGGCCTCACCTCCATAAAAAGAAAGAACCTTCCTGTCGTGGTGACATTGGGTGGGATAGGTTCTTGTTACACTGGTTTGGCCCTCTATCTTCTAGCCTTTCTTCCTAGCTACAAACTGTGTGATAAAATTCAGGCATCATTGTCGAGGAACACTGAGTCAATTCTCCTCAAACGACTAATATTTTCGGTAATACTTGCCTTAGAGCCTTATCTTACAAGCTTACCTGGACTCCACTAGGGTGTTTTCCCAATTTCTTTGATAGTTTCAAGAAAACTATCTGGTGAATCCACTAATGATGAAGCCAACGATGACTTCACAATGGGATCCCAAGAACTACAAGCCTTTAGACATGAGTAACATCCCAGGGTACCCTCCACAAATTCCCTTTGAATACATAAATTTGCTCCCTGGATTCTCTGGTTGTGATAGAGAGAGAGATGGCTATCACATGAGAAATTTCTGGAATTTCTTCCTATCCTACCCGATCGATGATTATCCTAAAGATGTGGTCATGAAAATTTTCTCTACCACACTTTGTTACAATGCCAAAAAATGGTATGATAACCTCCCCAAGGCCAGCACCATGACTATGGAGCAATTTGAGAAAGATTTTCTCGAGAGATGGGGTATCTAGGAAGAAGACACCCCAATACTATTAGAAGAACTCAAACACATAAGACAAGCTAAGGAAGAAATTGTCAGAGACTTCCAGATTAGATTTGAGAACATGCTCTATCAGATTCCTGAGAGTCATCATCCCGAGGAGAGATACCTGGTCCATCTCTTTACTCATGCACTTTTGGGATATTTGAATTTCCCTCTTGATAAAATAAGCCCAAGGATGCTCAATGAAGCCTACTACATGGCTACAGTGATTGAGGAGAAGATCTTCTCATTTGATATAGGATGCCTCTTTACCTTAAGTACTCTCAATGGAGAGAGTTTGTTTACCCTTGAGAGCTTCATCATTGATCTCCAGGAAGAACGGGAACAAACCACAGATCGACGAGGGATTGTTGAAGACATATTTGAGGAGCCAAAACCCAATGATGAAGTATCAACATGCCCTCTTCCTCTTGATGAAGAGATCCACAAGCCTTCTCCACCTGCACAACAATAAAATGATAAGGTTAGTTTATTTCCTTTTAAGGATTTTGATGATACCTTATTCCATGATTCAGAGTGTGATGGAGAAATGGAATCCCCGAATGAAAAGCATCTTCCTTCCTGCACGACTAAAGAAGAAAGGGCTCCTGATGAGGATAAGATAGTAATGCATGTTAAAGATACCCAAGTCCTCGAAGCTCCTGCACAAGAAGAAAAAGTAAGTTACCCTCCTCTCCAAGATTCGGGTAATTGTCTACTTTATGATTTGGGAAAAGAAGAGGAAATGGGTGAGCTTTTGAATGTTTCAAACCCTCCATGTTATGATACTGATACTAACATAGTTGATTTTGATGAGTTCATAAATTTTGGGAGACGTAGGTGGGATTCCATCAGTTATGATATGGATCCTATCTATAACTTAAAGAGTCGTCTCCAAGTGTTGCCTTTGCAATTATCACACCAAGCTCTTGACCAGTGGCAACAAGAAGATGATATTTTTACCGATGCTCCCCAAAAAACCAAGGTTGCCCAAGTACAGTGTTTTCCTGATGATTTTCGGTATTACCTTGAGGCCTTTGATGAGTACTCCTCTGAGCACTTATATTTACCCCATGAAGATGACTATCAACCAATACTATGCTCGGATTTTGATCGGAGTAGGAACATTGTTTGCCTGAAGAAATATTCTCATGACTTTTTACTCTACCCACCTGTTATTACTTTACCTTGATTTTCCATTTAAGGTGTAGTTGGGAAGTATATTTTTTTTGTTGAGTTTCCTATTAGGAAAACCATATACTCCAAGGGCTGGTTGGATACCGCAATTTTGAGTCTATTATCTCAGTTTTTGAACTTTCCCTTGATAGTTTGCCAGTCGTCTGCTAGATCTTTGTCGATCCTTTCCTTGACTTCAGAGTGTGAGGATGTCCTAAGTAGCCAATTTGCAGTCCTTTTGACTCAATTTTCTGAACCTTGGACTTTTCATGACCCTTTCTTGGAGTG
>JZKD02S0750097.1:161090-174458 GCA_000966675.3 Picea glauca
CAAAGGCACCCACAGGTAACACTTATGCATCCTTGGCCCTCATTGCAACCACATGTTTGGACATCCCATAACAACGTCACCTCACTTACATGGCTTGGATGACAACTTTATGGAAACTATACCTTTCTTATGGACACTAGCCCAATATGACACCTTGTCCTTTTCTTCAATCTTGTATTGCAGGTTTTTGTAAATGTCTTTGAGCTATTGACTGATGTATTAAGGGTTTTATGCATGTGTTTAATAATATTGATGATGAGATGTGATTGACATTGCTATGATCCCTGTGACTGATGATCCCATGGAGGGCGTAGCTTTTGATGTGCAGGACCATGCCCGACGGACAAGTACCATTTGGACTGGTACACATGGCGAGATGACCAATTCGGACCTCCATGGGACTGAATATCCCACCATATGGATAATGAGACCCCATCAGGGGGAAGAGATAGGACAAAGCTTGATCATGGGTTTTTCACCTGAGAGGAAGAAGACGTTCCATTAGAGACACTCCGACAGGACTAGACCTAGGGGGAATGACCCCTTTTCAGTGGAACACTAGCCTTGGAAGGCTTAGGATGTCCCCATCTTCACCATGACATCATCCAGCTTCATGGACACTTTTGGAGGTAGACTGGGCAGCAGTGGCATGTGTGGCATGTTGGAGAGGCCCCTGGGGAGCTAACGTTTTGCTCCTGGATGTCTCATTTTCCCTAAAAAGGGATAGCGCCTCCCTTGAAAGGGATTTTACTCCCTTTTCTTCTTAATTAGGGATTTTATTTGAAAATTTAATGTAAAATAGTATGATTTTGATAATTTGGCCTTGTCAACATTTTTACCTAACCTAAAATGTAAAATTAGGTCAAGGTTTTGTATAAATGGAGGATTTCTCCTTCATTTTATAATCACAACTTACTCACTCATTAGTGAGGTCTAATTTTTGCACCCTATATTGGGCCTTTGGCTAAATGAAGTGATGCACACTTGTTGAAGGAAGATATTTTTGGCATTTGTGGTGTTTCTCTTGAAGGAAGGTGTTACAACTAGGGTTTGCATGGTCCTTTCTTGGTGATTTGTAAGTATTTTTCTGAAAAAAATCTTAAATGAATGGTTGTAAATCAATTTATTGCATTTGTTTATAAATATTGTTGAATTAAAACCCTAGCGGATAAGCACACAAGTAGGTCATTGTCTCACGTCCCCTGATAGAGAAACCTTAAGTCATTGTTGAGGAAAGAAAGAGCCTAGCCTTAGCTACACTCTGATTTTCTCTCCCTATTGCTAGTCGTACTGTTCTGAAACCAAGAAGAGTGAGACATCCCTGGCCTAGGTCTACTACACTAGGGTCATACTCTTTCTAGGGTTTGTTGAAAGGCCTTGCTTTAGCAACAACTCTCTCATCAAACCCTCTTGTTTTGGCTATATTTTGTTATTATTGAGCTATCCGTTTGTCAGGAAGGAGGAGAGAGCAGGAGGCCTTGCTTTAGCAACACTAGAGTGAGCCTTTCTCCCCTAAGGTTCCAATTTTGAGGCCCTGCTTCAGCAACACTTCAAAACTTTTCCCTCTTGTCCTTGAAATCTTGCCTCCTTCAACCTGTGCGTCCTTCACTTATGACTCCATTAAACCCTAAGGCACTAATCTAAGATCTAAAACGTTGAAGTAAAACTTGATCAAAACTCTCTCAAAGCTTTTGAATTGAAACCCTAACTACACTAACCCTAACTCTAGCTAAACCTACTAACTCTAATTTGTTGACGTCATCCTTGGTTATTACATCTTAATGCAGCAATGTTTTATTTTATGAGCAATTGAATGGTAGTTAAAGGCATTAATTGAGTTGAATATTGATTAGTTGCATTGAATGCCATATCGTTCTAGTATTTATTGGTGAAGTGACATTACTTTTATTGTTATTTTGTAAACATTGACTTCGTCAACATTTACTTTCAAATTTCTTATATTGAATATCAAATAGTCTTTGATATATATGAAGTGCTAACCAAAGTCTGCATATATCAGTTTATTGTTACTTTGTTCTTGGGTAGGGATTCTACTTGGTTATCTTTGTCCGCTATAAGCCGGACTATCTATTTTGGTGGTAATTTGTGAAGGGGGAAACTTGTCATTGTCTAATTATCCTTTATCCTCTTCACAACCCCAGGTCACCAAGGACGTCTCCCCTGGGCCTCACCTCCCTAAAGAGAAATAACCTTCCTGTCATGGTGACATTGTGTGGGATAGGTTCATGTTACGCCATTTTGGCCCTCTATCTTCTAGCCTTTCTTCCTAGCTACAAACGGTGCGATAACATTTTGGCATCGGTGCCAGGGAAAACTAAGTCAATTCTCCTCAAATGAAAAATATTTTTGGTAAGCCTTGCCTCAAAGCCTTATCTTACAAGCTTACCTAGTGACTCCTCTAGGGTGTTTTCCCTATTTCTTTGATAGTTTCAAGAAAAATATCTGGCAACTCCATTGATGACGAAGCCAATGATGAATTCACAATGGGATCCTGAGAACTACAAGCCTTTAGACATGAGTAACATACTGGGGTACCCTCAACAAATGCCCTTTGAATACATAAATTTTCTCCTTGGATTCTTTGGTGGTGATAGAGAGAGAGATGACTATCACATGAGAAATTTCTGGAATTTCTTCCTATCCTACCTGGTCGATGATTATGTTGAATATATGATCATGAAACTTTTCTCTACCACGCTTTGTTACAATGCCAAAAAATGGTATGATAACCTCCCTGAGACCATCATCACGACTATGGAGCAATTTGAGAAAGTTTGTCTCGAGAGATGGGGTATCTAGCAAGAAGAGATCCCAATACTATTAGAAGAACTCAAGCACATAAGACAAGTTGAGGAAGAAGCTGTCAGAGACTTCCAGATTAGATTTGAGAACATGCTATATCAGATTCCTGAGAGTCATCATCCCGAGGAGAGATACCTAGTCCATCTCTTTACTCGTGCACTTTTGGGATATTTGAGTTTCCCTCTTGATAAAATAACCCCAAGGACACTCGATGAAGCCTACTACATGGTTGCAGTGATTGAGGAGAACATCTCCTCGTTTGATATAGGATGCCTATTTACCTTAAGTACTCTCAATGGAGAGAGTTTGTTTACCCTTGAGAGATTCATCATTGATCTCCAAGAAGAGGGGAACAAACCACAGATCGATGAGGGATTGTTGAAGACACAGTTGATGAGTCGGAAACCAATGATGAAGTATCAACATGCCTTCTTCCTCTTGATGAAGAGATCCACAAGCCTTCTCCACCTGCACAACAACAAGACAATAAGGTTAGTTTCTTTCCTTTTTAGGATTTTGATGATACCTTATTCCATGATTCAGAGAGTGATGGAGAAATGGAATCCCCAAATGAAGATCATCTTCCTTAGTGCATGACCAAAGAAGAAAGGGTTGCTCATGAGGATAAGACAATAATGCATGTTAAAGATACCCAAGTCCTCGAAGCTCCTGTATAATAAGAAAAAGTAAGTTACCCTCCTCTCCAAAATTCAGGTAATTGTCTACTTTATGATTTGGGAAAAGAAGAGGAAATGGGTGAGCTTTTGAATGTTTCGAACCCTCCATGTTATGATACTGATACTGAAATAGTTGATCTTGATGAATTCATACATGTTGGGAGAAGTAGGTGGGATGCATTTGGTTATGATATGGATCCCATCTATGACATAAAGAGTCATCTCCAAGTGTTTCCTTTGCAATTATCACACCAAGCTCTTGACCAGTGGAAACAAGGAGATGAGATTTTACTGATTCTCCCCAAAATCCCAAGGTTGACCAAGTACAGTATTTTCCTGATATTTTTCAGTCTTACCTTGAGGCCTTTGATGAGTACTCCTTCAAGCACTTAGATTTACCCCATGAAGATGACTATCAACCACCACTATGCTTGGATTTTGATAGTAGTAGGAACATTGTTTGCCTGAAGAAATATTCTCATGACTTTTTACTCCAACCACCTGTTATTACTTTACCTTGATTTTCCATTAAAGGTGTAGTTGGGAAGTATGTTTTTTATGTTGTGTTTCCTCTTAGGCAAACCCTAGACTCCAAGGATTGGTTGGATACTGTAAGTTTGAGTCTCTTATCTCATTTTTTCAACTTTCCCTTGATAGTTTTACAGTCGTCTGGTAGATCTTTGTCGATCCTTTCCTTGACTTCAGAGCGTGAGGATGTCCTAAGTAGCCAGTTTGTAGGCCCTTTGAGTCAATTTTCTGAACCTTGGACTTTTCATGACCCTTTCTTGGAGTGGATTGAATACCTTCCCCAGAGATTGACTTGGCAGGATTTTATCCCTCCCACCCGCCTCCATGAGTTAGACTTTGAGATTTCCGATGATATGATATATATTCTAACCCATGACATTTTTGTGCTTGATTTATCACTATTTTGGTTTATGATGAAGCACAAAGGCAGGTATCGAGGAATGTTGTTGGATTGGCTTCGCTCATTGTTTGACTACACCCAACATTCCAGCCAACAGGTAAGTACAGCTAAGAAGTTTGCTTTCATCTTCTTACTCATTTATTGCTTTAATTTAGTATATATAGATATGTATGCTGGGGTGGAATTTCCATCCCAATTTTGTTACTAAAACTTCTATCGAGATTGAGCAGGTCTGCAGGTTATGCCAGATATGATGAGGTTCTCATGCGCTTTACGGTGATCACATGTCCCCGAGTTGGAGCCAGATGTTATCCCCACTTTTTACAGATAACTAGGAGATCATGTCTCGAGTCCCACAGGTCCTAGACATGGAGTATCGAGAGCAGGATTGACCTGAGCATGGCCCTGAAGGGCCCACCTTTCCTTCATTCAACATATTTTGTCTTGTCAACGGCAACAACATCCATCACCATCGGCTTCATCCTATATCAGAAGAGGTTCTTGCTCCATGAGGTAATTGGTCCAGGTATCATGGTATCTGTCACTTTTGATCATTGAAACCTTTAAATATATGCATCTGATTCCTTTTATCTCTAACAACTACTTGGATCTTACATCAACCCACTTGACCATGCTTGGGGAAATTGACAGGGTGCCCTAGAAAGCCTGTGCCCATAGGTCTTGGTTTGCCACTCGGGGAATTTCTGAATATCCATCGTCTTCTCCCATCATAGCACCACTATTTCATCTTATCTCCGGCTCATTTATCCCATTCCCCTTGTCCAGGCATTGGGTTGACCTATTTGTAGGATTTCACCTTATATTGTGGGAAGAAGGGGCTAAAGGCCCAGAAGGTAAAAGCAGCTGGTAAAAGAAAAAAATCTAGAAATAAAACCTTGAGATGCTTCACCCAGGGATCCCCGAGAAGGAAGTAAAAAGCCTCTCAGCAAGAAATAAGAGGGACCCAAAAAATAACAAAACAATACCTAGTCAGAGGATAGGGGGTCTCATCATGAGCTAGCCTATTAGGTCCATGGGTACCTAATAGTATGACATTGCCACCATCTGGTTACCATGCCAGGGCAATGACCTTTGGTTGCATGGCCAAGGGAAAGAGGGTCTCATCACGATCCAACCTTCTCATCTATGTGAAAGTACTTGTGGGTAACGTTGTCATCTCTGGTCACCATGCCAAGGAAGTGTCCCCTGGTTAATTCTTGAAAAAAAAAGCAAATAAAAGAATAAAACAAGAATAAAAAGAATAAAGGCAATAATGGGATTGGAAAAAATCCATCCATGACAGGTACAACTTGCCTTCTACAAAGGCACCCACAGCTAACACTTATGCATCCTTGGCCCTCACTGCACCCACATGTTTGGACATCCAGTAACCACATCACCTCACTTACATGGCTTGGATGAGATCTTTCTATAAACTCTCCTTTACTTGTGGACACTAGCCCAATAGGACACCTTTTCCTTTTCTCAAATCTTTTATTGTAGGTTTTTGTAAATGTCTTTGAGATATTGACTGATGTATTAAGGGTTTTATGCATATGTTTAATAATATTGATGATGAGATTTGATTGACATTGCTATTATCCTTGTGACTGATAAGCCCATGGAGGGCATAGCTTTTGATGTGCAGGACCATGCTTGATGGACATGTACCATTTGGACCGATACACATGGGGAGATGACCAATTCGGACCTCCATGGGACTGAAGATCCCACCAGATGGATGTTGAGACCCCATCAAGGGGCAGAGACAGGACAGATCTTGATCAGGGGTTTTGCACCTGAGAGGAAAAAGACGTTCCACCAAAGACACATCAGTAGGACTAGACCTAGGGGGAATGACCCCTTTTCAGTGGAACGCTAGCCTTGAAAGGCTTAGGACATCCCCATATTCACCATGACATCATCCAACTTCATGGAAGCTTTTGGAGGCAGACTGGGCAGTAGTGGCATGTTGCAGAGGCCCCTGGGGGGCTAACGTTTTTCTCTTGGATGTCTCATTTTCCCTAGAAAGGTATAGCACCTCCATTGAAGGGGATTTTACTCTATTTTCTTCTTAATTAGGGTTTTTATTTGACAATTTAATGTAAAACAATATGGTTTTGATAATTTGGCCTTGTCGGCCTTTTTACCTGACCTAAAATGTAAAATTAGGTCAAGGTTTTGTATAAATGGAGGATTTTCTCCTTCATTTTATGATCACAACTTACTCACTCATTAGTGAGGTATGATTTTTGCGCTCTATCTTGGGTCTTTGGATAAATTAAGTGATGCACACTTTTTGAAGGAATAGATTTTTGGCATTTATGGTGTTTCTCTTGAAGGAAGGTGTTACAACTAGGGTTTGCATGGTCATTTCTTGGTGATTTGTAAGTATTTTTCAGAAAAACTTCTTAAATGAATGGTTGTAGTTCAATTTCTTGCATTTGTTTATAAATATTGTTGAATCAAAACCCTAGGGGACAAGCACACAAGTAGGTTATTGTCTCATGTCCCCTGATAGAGAAACCTTAAGCCATTGTTGAGGAAAGAAAGAGCCTAGCCTTAGCTACACTCCGATTTCCTCTCCCTATTGCTAGCCATACTGTTATGAAACCAAAAAGAGTGAGAAATCCTTGGCCTAGGTCTACTACACTAGGGCCATAATATTTCTAGGGTTTTTTGAAAGGCCTTGCTTTAGTAACACCTCCCTCATCAAACCCTCTTGTTTTGGCTATATTTTGTTATTATTGAGCTAGTCGTTTTCCGGGAAGGAGGAGAGAGCATGAGGCCTTTCTTTAGCAACACCAGAGTGAGCCTTTCTCCCCTAGGGTTCCGATTTTGAGGCCCTGCTTCAGCAGCACTTCAAAAATTTTCCCTCTGGTCCTTGAAATCAGCTCTCCTTCAACCTGTGCATCCTTCAATTATGACTCCAATAAACCCTAAGGCACTGATCTAAGACCTCAGACATTGAAGTAGAACTTGATCTAAACTCTCTCAAAGATTTTGAAGTAAAACCCTCACTACACTAACCCTAACTCTAGCTAACCCTACTAACCCTAAGTTGTTGACGTCATCCTTGGTTATTACATCTTAATGCAGCAACATTTTATTTTATGAGAAATTGAATGGTAGTTAAAGACATTAATTTAGTTGAATATTGATCAGTTGCATTGAATGCCATATCATTCTAGTATTTATTGGTGAAGTGACATTACTTTTATTGCTATTTTGTAAACATTGACTTCGTCAACATTTACTTTTAAATTTCTTATATTGAATATCAAATAGTCTTTGATATATATGAAGTACTAACCAAAGCCTGCATATATTAGTTTATTGTTGCTTTGTTCTCAGGTAGGGATTCTACTTGGTTATCCTCTTTGTTGGCTATAACCGGACTATCTGTTTTGGTGGTTATTTGTGAAGGGGGAAACTTGTCATTGTCTAATTATCCTTTAGCCTCTTCAAAACCCCAGGACACCGGGGATGTCTCCCCTGGGCCTCACCTCCCTAAAGAGAGAGAACCTTCCCGTCGTGGTGACATTGGGTGGGATAGGTTCCTGTTATGCTAGTTTGGCCCTCTATGTTCTAGCCTTTCTTCCTAGCTACAAATTGCGTGATAACATGTACAATAGGATCATACATCGAAAGAAGGCGAGGAACCCACTTTCTACATGGCCTCATACCTACTCGATGTCATGTGCTCAAAGAGGTTGTTGGGGGAGGTATTCATAGGATCAAGCAACATTTATCCCATTCAAGGGGGAATATAAAACCATGCTTGAAAGTTTTTGATGAACTAAAAGATGAGATGCAGGGCCTTCTTGATACCTTTCAATCATATAAAGCCAAGAATAAGAAGGTTCGAAAATAGGTGGGGATAAGTAGTAGTGGAACTTGATTTGATAGTGATATTCAATATAGAATGCCTAGTTTTTAGGAATCCTCTGCTTTCCCAATCTCTAGGCGTGATCCTTATACCAATCCTACGGAAGAAGTAGAACATGTTGGTGGAAGTGGTGTTGGTGCATCAACATCCAAAATGCCTCATGGTAACCTTGAGTCATTTTTTGTACCCCACACTACCACTGGTGCTCAGCCCACTATTGATGCCATATGGAAGAAGATAGAAATGGAGGTTGCTTGGGAATGCATTGTCAGGTGGTGGTATGATGCAAACATACCTTTCAATGCTACAAGGTATGTTTTATTATCAACCTATGTTGGATGTTGTATATTCATGTGGTTTGAACTTCAAGGGAATTCGTTTTGAGGATATTAGGAGAAACCTTTTAAAAAATGAAGTTGAAAGCGTAAAGTAATACCTCATAAATTTCAAGGAGTCATGGTCTAAAACAAGGTGCACAATAATGTTTGATGGGTGGATTGATCAACGATCCCGCACCATTCTCAACTTCCTTATTGCTTTCCCTAAACGAAAGATGTTCCTTAAATCAATGGATGCATCTAATCAAGTGAAAGATGCAAATTTACTATTTTGTCTTTTGGATGAAGTAGTTGAGGAGGTGGGGGTGCAGAATGTTTTATAAGCTATCACAGATAATGCCTCAAATTATATTGCATCTGGAAGGATGTTAGAGTAAAATAATCGTACCATTCGGTGGACTCCATGTGCAACCCATTGTTTGGACCTCATGCTTGAGGATATTGGGAAAATTGAATGGGTGAAAAAAATAGTGGAATAAGAAAAAATCATAACAAGGTACTTTTACAACCACTCATGAGTTTTGAACCTTATGAGAAAAAAAACTGGTGAAAAAGAGCTTGTCAGGTTAGCTATCACACGTTTTGCAATGAATTTTCTTACATTGCAATCCATGATATACCAAAAATCCAACCTGAGGAAGATGTTCTCTTGTGATGAGTGGAATGCATCTCAATGGAGCAAGAAGGATGAAGACAAAGAGATTGTTGAAAAATTGTATGAGAAAGCATTTTGGAAAAGGGAAGAGGAGATAGTGTTATTTAGTGTGTCTCTTTTGAAAGTCTTGAGAATGGTGGATGGTGATAAACCATCCATGGGTTTTGTTTGAGGCCATGGATCAAGCCAAGGAGGCAATAAAGGAAGCACATCAGGGTAAAAGACAAAAGTATCTTCCTTTGTGAAGAATCATTGATGAAAGATGGAATAAACAACTCCATCGGACTTTACATGCTGTAGGATATTACATGAATCCCAGGTAAGTAGTAAGTAATTTCAATGTTTTTAAGATATATTATTAAATTTTAATTGCAAATGTTTAAACTTTAGCTAATGTTTCGAAGTTCAAACCCGTTGACTCTTAAGTTTTAACTCTTTGAAAGGTACCATTACACAAAATATTTTGAAGTGGATGGGGAGGTAAAAGAAGGATTATACAGATGCATTGAGTGCATGGTCCCTGATTCCGACAAACAAGATGAGATACACAACAAACTCTTTCAGTTCAATGAGAGTATTGGTACCTTTGGCATGGATATGGTTGTTCGAAGTAGAGAAAAAGATCCACCAGGTACGTAATTGTAAATTCTTTCAATTATATTATTCATGGAAAAAATTAAATCAAACTTTCAAAATTCTTTACTAAATCTTCTTTGTTTTTACATGCAACTTATTGGTGGCAACAATTTGGTAATCAGTGCCATGAATTGCAGAAATTTGTAGTTCGTATATTGAGCCAAACATGCAATGCTTCTGGGTGTGAATGCAACTGGAGTGTTTTTGAGCGTATACACACCAATAAGAGAAACCGTTTAGAGAAAAAACGGTTGAATGATATGGTATTTGTCTAGTATAAACTTAAGTTGAGGCACAACCAGTTGCTAAACAAGACCCCTGAATCCAACAACATATTCTTGGATGATTTTGATCCCTCATCAGATTCGGTTGTAGAGACTCAGCCAACAACTTTTGACAATGAATACCTTTCCTAGATAATTTTGGATCCCGAGACACATCAAAAGAATGTGTGCACTAATGTTACAACTGTATATTTTCCTTCTGGACTAGGGGAATCAAGCCAGACTCTGAATCCCCCTATGAGTCTACTCATGTTGAGGATGTAGATGAGGACTTTGAGTCTGAGTTTGAGTCTGAGTCCTCTGAGTTTCAGTATGTAGATTCAAATTATTAGATTGTGTAGTCTCTACTCTCTAGAGTCTAGCCTAGACTCTAGAGTTATTTTTGGACTTTATAGGCCATTTAGAGCCTGTTTGATGATGTATTTTGATTCACATATTCATAAGACTATGGAGTGCACTTACTCTTAGTGTTATTTTGGTTTTATACGCTATTACTTGTTATATTGACTGATGTATTAAGGGTTTTATGCATATGTTTAATAATATTGATGATGAGATGTGATTGACATTGCTATGATCCATGTGACTGATAAGCCCATGGAGGGCGTAGCTTTTGATGTGCAGGACCATGCTTGATGGACATGTACCATTTGGACCGGTACACATGGGGAGATGACCAATTCAGAACTCCATGGGACTGAAGAGCCCACCAGATGGATGTTGAGACCCCATCAAGGGGCAGAGACAGGACAGAGCTTGATCAGGGGTTTTGCACCTGAGAGGAAAAAGACGTTCCACCAAAGACACATCGGTAGGACTAGACCTAGGGGGAATGACCCCTTTTCAGTGGAACGCTAGCCTTGGAAGGCTTAGGACATCCCCATATTCACCATGACATCATCCAACTTCATGGAAGCTTTTGGAGGCAGACTGGGCAGTAGTGGCATGTTGCAGAGGCCCCTGGGGGGCTAACGTTTTGCTCTTGGATGTTTCATTTTCCCTAGAAAGGTATAGGACCTCCATTGAAGGGGATTTTACTCTATTTTCTTCTTAATTAGGGTTTTTATTTGACAATTTAATGTAAAACAGTATGGTTTTGATAATTTGGCGTTGTCGGCCTTTTTACCTGACCTAAAATGTAAAATTAGGTCAAGGTTTTGTATAAATGGAGGATTTTCTCCTTCATTTTATGATCACAACTTACTCACTCATTAGTGAGGTATGATTTTTGCGCCCTATCTTGGGTCTTTGGATAAATTAAGTGATGCACACTTTTTGAAGGAATAGATTTTTGGCATTTATGGTGTTTCTCTTGAAGGAAGGTGTTACAACTAGGGTTTTTATGGTCATTTCTTGGTGATTTGTAAGTATTTTTCAGTAAAACTTCTTAAATGAATGGTTGTAGTTCAATTTCTTGCATTTGTTTATAAATATTGTTGAATCAAAACCCTAGGGGACAAGAACACAAGTAGGTTATTGTCTCATGTCCCCTGATAGAGAAACCTTAAGCCATTGTTGAGGAAAGAAAGAGCCTAGCCTTAGCTACACTCCAATTTCCTCTCCCTATGTCTAGCCATACTGTTATGAAACCAAGAAGAGTGAGACATCCTTGGCCTAGGTCTACTACACTAGGGCCATAATCTTTCTAGGGTTTGTTGAAAGGCCTTGCTTTAGTAACACCTCCCTCATCAAACCCTCTTGTTTTGGATATATTTTGTTATTATTGAGCTAGCCGTTTTCCAGGAAGGAGGAGAGAGCATGAGGCCTTGCTTTAGCAACACCAGAGTGAGCCTTTCTCCCCTAGGGTTCCGATTTGAGGCCCTACTTCAGTAGCACTTCAAAAATTTTCCCTATGGTCCTTGAAATCATCTCTCCTTCAACCTGTGCATCCTTCACTTATGACTCCATTAAACCCTAAGGCACTGATCTAAGACCTCATACATTTAAGTAGAACTTGATCTAAACTCTCTCAAAGATTTTGAATTAAAACCCTCACTACACTAACCCTAACTCTAGCTAACCCTACTAACCCTAAGTTGTTGACGTCATTCTTGGTTATTACATCTTAATGAAATAACGTTTTATTTTATGAGCAATTGAATGGTAGTTAAAGACATTAATTTAGTTGAATATTGATCAGTTGCATTGAATGCCATATCGTTCTAGTATTTATTGGTGAAGTGACATTACTTTTATTGCTATTTTGTAAACATTGACTTCGTCAACATTTACTTTCAAATTGCTTATATTGAATATCAAATAGTCTTTGATATATATGAAGTACTAACCAAAGACTACATATATTAGTTTATTGTTGCTTTGTTCTCAGGTAGGGATTCTACTTGGTTATCTTTGTTGGCTATAAGCCGGACTATCTATTTTGGTGGTGATTTGTGAAGGGGGAAACTTGTCATTGTCTAATTATCCTTTAGCCTCTTCAAAACCCCAGGACACCGGGGATGTCTCCCTAGGGCCTCACCTCCCTAAAGAGAGAGAACCTTCCCGTTGTGGTGACATTGGGTGGGATAGGTTCCTGTTACGCTAGTTTGGCCCTCTATCTTCTAGCCTTTCTTCCTAGCTACAAATTGCGTGATAACATGTACAACAGGATCATACATCGAAAGAAGGCGAGGAACCCACTTTCTACATGGACTCATACCTACTCGATGTCATGTGCGCAAAGAGGTTGTTGGGGGAGGTATTCATAGGATCAAGCAACATTTAGCCCATTCAAGGGGGAATATAAAACCATGCTTGAAAGTTTTTGATGAACTAAAAGATGAGATACAGGGCCTTCTTGATACCTTTCAATCATATAAATCCAAGAATAAGAAGGTTCAAAAAGAGGTGGGGATAAGTAGTAGTGGAACTTGATTTGATAGTGATATTCAATATAGAATGCCTAGTTTTTAGGAATCCTCTGCTTTCCCAATCTCTAGGCATGATCTTTATACCAATCCTACAGAAGAAGCAGAACATGTTGGTGGAAGTGGTGTTGGTGCATCAACATCCAAAATTCCTCGTGGTAACCTTGAGTCATTTTTTGTACCCCACACTACCACTGGTGCTCAGCCCACTATTGATGCCATATGGAAGAAGATAGAAATGGAGGTTGCTTGGGAATGCATTGTCAGGTGG